>ARYC01004738.1:0-38625 GCA_000711775.1 Oxytricha trifallax
CTTCCCTCCTCCTAAGTTTCTTCTCTTGCTGCCAGCTTCAGCATCTATGTTCATTTACTCTGGAGGCTAAATATTTGAATAAAGTCTCTTGCTAACTTCATTTGTTTGCGACTTTCGCTCTCTGTGAAGCTTGCTCTATTCCTTCATCAAGCAGATGCCAGCACCAGATTTTATAAAGAGTTAAGCTACAAATCTTACTTTGAAATATAAGGGTGCTTCTGCAGCTCTGATAGCCAGCTCTCACTTATCTTGATCCATTGTTTGTCCTTATTTTCTGATGAGATGCTGTACCTTTTCTTATGAGATTCTTGAATAATTTCTTTCAAGTAATCACCTTTGATAGTTGCAAGTATGCCAAAGAAATAGTTTCTTTCAGGTAGTTTATTTGACAACTACTCTAAGTAGGCAGGTACTGTGAAACATCTGGGTCATTCATAGCATCATGATATAAGTTAGTCACTCATATTTTTGGATAGTTTGGAATCTCTGCAAACTATACATCTTATGTTTTCAATGCTTTCTTCTCTTCGCAGAGTATCGCTCTTAGAAAATGAAATTTTAGTACCTTCCATCGTTGGCAAGAACAAACCAACTACATAATCAAGATTAGCTACTATGAGTTCATTGCCTTGCTGCACCAGATAGCGATGCAAATCCTCCTTGCTTCTAAATCTTTGAATCAATTTTTGTGCTTGCAATCTTTTCATTGCATCATTCATTGACTCCATCTTTCTTACAGATCTAAGAAATGATATTCAAATTTAATTTTATTGATTTCAATTATATACTTCTGTAAAACTTACTATTGAATATGGGCATCCTATAGGAGGTCAACCTCTTAGAAGGATATGGAGAAGGTTTTGAGAACTGGTTTCAAACTTGAGAGATTGATATCAATTTCTACCTGTTATAGTTCCATATTTTTAAATTTAAATTGGTACGTACTTAATTAGGAGCAGCTCCTAAATTGGTACGTGCTATAATCAACTTAATATTGATAGTTAAAATGGTTACTTTCTCGCCTATATTTACAGTGGTTTGCCTCTTAGCACTCATATTTCTTCTCTTATACTCTAAAAACTTCCCTTGAAACATGTAGGCTTGGAAAGCTCTCATATAAGCTCTCAGTTATAGAGGCAGTTTATAATTTTAATTCAAATTTAAATATGAGCGATAACATTTTAAGAAAAACAACAGCACTTCCATCAAACTAAATTAGACTTACCTTTGGCGTTTATAAAAAGTGTGATAGCTGTGAGATGAACTCTCATAAGGAACTACCAGAGCTATCACTTGAGATCTCTGTTAATAAAATAGAAATTAATAGTAGAAAATAAATGGCAAACAAGTGTGTGGGAGACACAGAGGAGGAGAAAGGTATTAATGAAATTCTTATACAAACTGAAGGAATAGAAGTATACTTTTGTGAGCTGTGTGAGAGAGATTTTGCTCATAAATCAAGCTGGTATAGACATATGAAGGAGCATAGAGAAGCCAAGCCTACTGTATACTTAAAGCACGACAAAATCGATGGGAAGTATAATTGCTTTGAGCGCCATAAGTAGTACTCTCATACAAGAGACTTGAAGAAACATCTTTTAAAAGCTCACAAAAAAGACATAGAAATTGAAAAGCATGAAGTTGAGTTGAAGCTTCTCAACAAAAGAAAATTGAGGGAATATTCTAAAGTGGCAGTGCCTGAATAAGCTAGTGAGTTAGAGTGCGTAAATAAGGGACGCAACCAAATAATCTCTGAAATCACAAAAATCATGATCAAAATTCAATTCAAAAAAATACCAGTTATTGCGGAGATAGATTTAAATACTTCTCTTTAAAGTTATCTAATTCTAGAGGACTCCTTTGATAAGAAAGTTATCAATTATTATCAATATGCTTACAAGGTTTATCCTTTCAGCTATCTCTTAAGTAATGATTAATATTAGATGGTGTTTAATAACGAGTATCAAGTACTCACTCAAGCAAGATTTAAAGAGTGTAAGTACTTAATCAAGCTAGATGCTGTTCTACTCGCCAAAGATCATGTTGCTTTCAGACTCCAACTCTATGAAATGACCCTCAGAGATTTCATAAGTGATCAAAGGAATCATAAGTAGCTAGCTTTGATAGCAAATTAAACCTTAGAAGCATAAGAGAGTTACATAAGTTAGGCTTTGTTCACAGAGATTTGAAGCTGAGAATATAATGATAAACTTTTCACCTGTAAGAATGACAATTATTGACTTCAACAGAGCATTAAGGGTGGAAGTATCAAAGCTAGAAAGTGTAATGGGAACTCCAAGATATTATCCAGAAAGAGAAGAATGGAGAGACGGAGACTTTCAAAGGATGTGTGGGCAATAACAGCAATAATAATAGAATACGATATGCCACGCAAAGATTATTACTCAACAAGGTGTGAAAAGGATACGAAGCAAAGAATAAAGCAATCTATAGATAAAACAAGAGAATCTCAAGCAATAAAATAGATGGCAGAGTAAGTAATAATCAAGCCAAACTCCGATCAGACATATCGATAGAGCAAATAGAATAGTGGTTGAGTAAAATAAACTACAGATATCTTCCACATGATCCAAAGTGCATTTTGAGTGAATAAATTTAATACATTTAAAATATATATATATATATATATATATCACATTAAAACCTATTATTGATAAAATACGAAACATTAGGAAATACAAAATATTTTCAAAATCAAAACAGTCATTAATTAAATATATATAAAATAAATTACAACTTAATTTTATAAAATAAGCAAAAACTGATATTTATACTAAACACTATCATTAGTTGTATAAGAGAGCTTATTTATAAAATAATTTTTGCTTATTTTAGATTAATTTTGATGATTACTTGCATTAATTCAATACAGATATATAAGTGTAGTAGTTAATTTAGAAGTTTCATAGTATATTCTTTATTAATTCTCTAAACTTTAATTCTATTAAATTCGAGAAGCGCTGATTATAAATTCATTTTTGAGATAAGTATGAATTCCTTTTGTTTAAATATGCTTGTGCTTATATTCAGATGTATGTTGTATTAAATAAGTAATATTTACAATAGTTACATGCTTACTTAATAAGGTTTTTAAGTAAATTACAACTTAGATTAGAGAGGTTTCAGAGATTTTATTTTATGTTTCCTTCATTTTAAGTATTATTTAGAAATATATAATTTTATTACGTTATTTAATTGTTAATCAAAAAAGTTTAAATTCAATAATTTATGATCAATAATAATCTCAACCCCTAACGAATTCCCTAGAAATCAAAGCACTTATAAATCTCATTAAGGGGTTTTGGGGTTTTGAATGATCATAAGCTTGTAATAATTGATTATTTGAACTCTAACTTTTAGACATATTCTTTCACGAACAAAATATAGTTACCAGTTGAAGGGCTCATCAATATTCTAAAATATATAATTTCTTGCAAAAGTAAATTTTATTTAATTACATATTTGAGATAATGATAAAAATAGAAGAAATTAAAATCTATATATCATTCAAATATTTATAAATATATCTTTATTAAACTTATATAAATATTTGAGGAATCATTTAATCTTTTAAAGAAGGCAATTGATCATTTCAAAATATTAAGAATTTATGATTGCTTTGCTTCATTTTATATAAGAAAAGTAATTTAAATTAAATAAATAATTAAAATTCCTTGTGCTTCCTTTGTCCAATCCTTAAAAATATGTTTCTTGTTAGGTAGAGAATTTATACTAATCTGAACTATTAATGGTGAGTCGCTTTAAATTATCCCTTGAGGAATAAATCGATTTTAGTTTTGATACATAAATCTGTTAATAAAAATTACCTAAATTTAACTATATTTATAATACAAAGATGAGATAAAAAATATAAAGAATCAAAACCCCAAAAACCCTTAGTAAGGTTTGTAAGCGCTTTGATTTGTAGGGTATAGTTGGGGTCTTATTGGGGTTAGTAGAGAAAACGCAGATTTTATGTGAATTTAATAAATATTTAATGAGTATTAGTGTACTTAATTCAAACAAATTTAATCTGTTTGTCTTTGTTGTATCTCTTGAATCTTGAATTCTATAGTGGCTAAAGTATGTCATCTAAGGATTATCTAGGATATGAAGGAGCTGCTCTCACGATTATCATCTCTATTGATAAAAAATAATCTTTAGGTAATTTCTACTTCTGCTTTGAACTACAGCTACACCAACTTCGTGGCAGTTAGAATTTTTCTGATTAATGATCTTTTAAAATTGTAATTTTTATGTTTTCGTTGTTGGGAATGGCGTACTAGTAGAATTTTTTGTTATCGTCTGAGTATTTCTGATTATTCATCTTTGAGATCAAATCAAAAACCTGATGTCTAAAAGTGGAACAATTCCATATACCGTTTGCCATTTTTGAATAGTAATAATGCAGTTTATAATTTAAAATTAATATTTAAAAATAATATTGTAATACTATGCTTTTTATTTCTTCGCAGACATCTTCTTACTTTATAAGCTTCTAAGCTAAGCTAATTGATTGTTTTTCATGCTTTGCATGTCTTTTTCTAATATGATAGCAGCAACTGCCCATACATCCCATTAAACTGAACTATTTGTCCACTTCTTTCTGATTAGGAAGTATCGTGGTGTCCCAAGTACCTTTGCTAATGTTACAATCTCTTATCTTAAGGCTCTATTGAGATTGATAACTACAACTTCTAATGGACAGAGGTTGAGCATCACTTTTTCAGGCTTCAGATCTCTATGAACATATCCAAGTTCACGCAACTCCTAGACACCCTTAATCATATCTGAAAGTATATCATTCAAGTCATCCGGATATCTGTTTTGATATATTTAGTCTCTTAGAGTCATTTTATATTTCTTAAGCCTTAGTGCGATGATCCCAAAGCCTAAAATAACACCGTCTAGCTTAAGCAAGTTCTTGTAATCTCTTTTTTAAGCTTCTCTAAGAACGAAATATTCGTTAGCATACTCATTCTAATTTTGTTCATTCTTAATGAGATAGCTGAAAGGATATATATTGTATGAAAACTCGTCGACTACTATAAGTATTGCCTTGCTAGACACATTTATATTCAAGTAGTTTTCTATACAACTGCTAAGATCAACAGCATTTAAAGCAGGAATATACATAGCACTCTCTTAGAAGCATGCTAAAAATATATTGCCGCTGGTTAATTCATAGACTCATATCGTTTCTGCCTCTTGAGCTTTTCTTACTACTCTCTTAAAGATGCAAGAGTTTTAGACTTTCTCTTGGCAGGTATAAGTTTTTAAGTCTCTTAATCTTACATTAAATTCTCGCTTAAATGATGCTTTTTCATGTGTTTTTTAACCTTAGCTGAGTGAGTGTAATACTTCATGCAAGTCGTGCATTAATATCTGCCATCCACCTTATGATGCTTGAAATAAATCTTCGCTTTACCAGAATGTTATTCTTTAATATGCCTCTTCAAGCTCTACTCAGTTGAGAAGAAGTTTTAACAATCATTGCATTCAAAGTGTTTTTATTTTTCAATTGGTTGCTGTTCTTTTAGCTCCTCAACATATTCAATTTATGTTTAAAGTCCTATCTCTGTTCTCCCCTTCTAGTTAGATACTTCAATTTTGAAGACCTCTGCTTCAAACTAAAGAGCTCTTAATTCTACTTCCCTCTCAATATAAATTACTTCTTGCTTTTTCGTGGTGCCATGCCAAAGTTTAGCTATGATTAACCATTGCCAATAGAGATTGCTTTATGATTTAAGTTATCCGCCATGTTTAAATTGAAATTTAAATTTGTATTATTATTAAGCGAGTATAATTAAAATGGGGAGACTGTTGAAATAAAATCAAAAAAGAGATGAATTAAAATAATGATCATCTCAAAACACAAGAGTTAAGATCCAACAGTCACTAATTTGAATTAAGTTTGAGTAGATCCTTATTTACTTTTTCTATTATTTGTTCATCGATCAAGTAGATGCTGTAGCTGATCTTCAAGTTTTTTAAAATAATTTTCATAGATATCTTCAGGATATCTTCCTCAAAAAAATTAAAGTGTGGAGAGTGTGTAGCCCAATATCAACAATAACAGTAGTAATAGCACAAATAATCTCAAAATCAAGCATTATTATGAATCTGAGATTTTTTTAAAAAACATCTTGTTTTTGGGGGGGTCTAAGTCGGTGCAAAACTTTTTTTTCTCAAAAACATCAAAATCCCTAAGTCGATACATGATCAATTTTTGACATTATTGATATAATTTATCATCCTACCCCACTTTAAGTGTATCATTATTAACTAAAATTTATGTCTCAGCTTCTGAATCGAACTCCTTCATGAAGTTTCGATCATAAGACCTTATAATATGATCACAAAATTTTTTTCTCTTGCCAACAGAATATTTGTTTAAAAGTTAAACAATAAAATATTATATTTCATAATTTTAAAGTCTAATTAGTCAGTAATCAATAAGATTGGGGATTAGTAACATCATTATTATTCGATAATTTTAATAATGATGTCTGGCCTTTTTATAAAAACCATTGACTCAATTAAGTGTATTTTATAAAAATACACCAAATCAGTGTTTACGAATTTTTTATATCCAGACAATTTAAAATTATCGAACGATAATGATGTTACTAATCCCCAAATTTTATTGATTACTGACTAAGTTAGACTTAAAATTATGAAAATAATATTTTATTGTTTATAACTAAAACAAATATCTGTTGCAAGAGAAAAAAATTTTGTGATCATATTATAAGGTCTTATGATCGAAACTTCATGAAGGAGTTCGATTCAGAAGCTGAGACATAAATTTTAGTTAATAATGATACACTTAAAGTGGGGTAGGATGATAAATTATATCAATAATGTCAAAAATTGATCATGTATCGACTTAGGGATTTTGATGTTTTTGAGAAAAAAAAGTTTTGCACCGACTTAGACCCCCCCAAAAACAAGATGTTTTTTAAAAAAATCTCAGATTCATAATAATGCTTGATTTTGAGATTATTTGTGCTATTACTACTGTTATTGTTGATATTGGGCTACACACTCTCCACACTTTAATTTTTTTGAGGAAGATATCCTGAAGATATCTATGAAAATTATTTTAAAAAACTTGAAGATCAGCTACAGCATCTACTTGATCGATGAACAAATAATAGAAAAAGTAAATAAGGATCTACTCAAACTTAATTCAAATTAGTGACTGTTGGATCTTAACTCTTGTGTTTTGAGATGATCATTATTTTAATTCATCTCTTTTTTGATTTTATTTCAACAGTCTCCCCATTTTAATTATACTCGCTTAATAATAAGTAAAAACTTCACTGGCTTTACTAACTTTGTATATGAATTGGCACTGCAGCATTAATGGTTGGTATTGAAGTGTTAGAGCTTAAATTTACTCTGAGTTTATAACTATAATTTTTCTAATTTCATGCTTAATATTTTTAATTTTAGTACCAACTTAGATAATATTTAGTTTGGTACTGATACCATTTAGGTTTTGAACTATTTTGGAACTTTTCCATTAAAACCTCCATAGTTTAAAAATGGGTACTAATTAAGTTTCGGTACTATTAAATTGGTACCTGTTCCAACCGAGACCACCTACCCCACCTCCCGGTCTACCGAGACCCCCTACCCCAACCCCTCACCACCCACTACCCCACCCCATAAAATACCCCATTTCATATCAAAAATTTTGTCCTCAAGGTCTGAATCGATGTCCTTTTTGACATCTCGACTACATGACTCTTTTATATGTAAAATATCATCAAATTTTTCAAATTTTTTTTTTCTTATTATTGCTTAATATGACTTTCCCCTTAAGTTTTTACATGATTCTCTTGATAATTCGATTTTTTATACTTACTTTGAAATAAAAATGAATAAAATTCTATTTTCTCTAAGTATCAATTATAATTGTTAAAAATTTTATTTATTGACAACTATGCATAAATTTTATACAAAACATTTTTATAAATTGAATCATCTCCTTTCAATATAATTTCTAAAATGGTATCATAATTTTTTTAACTATTTTTTAAACTTTATTTAGTTTAATAAAAAAAATTTGTTATTTCTTTGATAAATTTAATAATAAAATCAAAAATGTTTTTACTATCAGATGGATGATTATACTTCATATAAATCTTTATTTTTATTTTCTTCCTTTAGAATATTAAAAACTTTTGCAGATTCAATTTTGATTTGAATTTCAGTTAAAAAACTAGAAATCTATTCATAAAGGTTTTATAAATAAAAATAAAGATTTATGTGAAGTATAATCATCCATCTGATAGTAAAAACATTTTTGATTTTATTATTAAATTTATCAAAGAAATAACAAATTTTTTTTATTAAACTAAATAAAGTTTAAAAAATAGTTAAAAAAATTATGATACCATTTTAGAAATTATATTGAAAGGAGATGATTCAATTTTATAAAAATGTTTTGTATAAAATTTATGCATAGTTGTCAATAAATAAAATTTTTAACAATTATAATTGATACTTAGAGAAAATAGAATTATATTCATTTTTCTTTCAAAGTAAGTATAAAAAATCGAATTATCAAGAGAATCATGTAAAAACTTAACGGGAAAGTCATATTAAGCAATAATAAGAAAAATAAAATTTGAAAAATTTGATGATATTTTACATATAAAAGAGTCATGTAGTCGAGATGTCAAAAAGGACATCGATTCAGACCTTGAGGACAAAAATTTTGATTTGAAATGGGGTATTTTATGGGATGGGGTAGTGGGTGGGGTAGGGGGTCTCGGTCGGAACAGGTACCATTTAAAATTAAACCGAATTAGTACCAGTACTAATTAAATTTAAACAAATTTAGGACAACTAAATTGATAAAAGTGGAGCTCCATCTCTGAAGTTTGTTACAGCTTCTACCAGCTTTCTCCACGTATCCTTACCAGGTTGACCTCCTATAAGATGCCCATATTTAATACTAAGATTTTTAACAGTAGGATCCAGAACTCTATTTATTAAAATTTGAAATTCAATAACAAGAGAAGGAGCAAGGATGGAATCTATAAGTACTGCAATGAAGAGAGTTGAAGCAAGGAAGATCTCTATCGACACCTCACTTAGCATGGTAAGAATGTGACATATACTTAATCATATTCTATAGTGGGTTTATTCCTTCAAACGATGGAAGGTACCAAAATTTCATTCTTAAAAGCTATACTCTGTGATGAGAAGAAAGCCTTCAAAAACAATGAAATTAAGTTGATAGATATACCAAACAACCCAGAGATTTCAGTCACTAATCTCTACGAGGATGCGATGAAATGTGAAGAGTTGGAAGTTTATCTTCCTACCAAGAAACACCTCTAACAGACTTCCAGAAATGAGCTTCTTCTTTGGTGTTCTTGGCACTTTAAGAGAGAGTTATCTCAGAGAGATCATTGAAGAAGCTCATTAGAAACGGTACACTATTTCTCCTGAAGATTAAAAAATGCAAGGCATGCTAATAAGCGAGACCTGGCTTGCGGAGCTTAAGAAGCATCCATACCTCTCTAATAAGCTTTGAAACATAACTTTGTAGGGAAACCTGGAACTGGTATATTCCTAATGAAAGAACGTGCAAAGGTTCACAGAGAGAGAAAGTCATAGACTATTCATGAAGTGAGCAAGAGACTTTATAAAGATTTTTAAAAGCCAGATGAAATGAACATAGATGCAGGAGCTGGCACTAAGAGAAGAAATATGGGCCCAAGCAAGCCATAAGAAGAGGAGAAGAAAGAGAAGCCAAACCCCTTTATGGGCAAATTTAAAATGTGAATATATTCATTCATTTAAATCTAAAACTTATTTTTATACATTCATTCTTCCCTCTCTCGCACAAATTGTTTTCTTATCAACGGTCACTCTCTTACAGCTGCTTTGAATAAAGTCTACTGTACCGATAGGCAAGTCATGCATAAGGTGATACAGCAGCAGTTTCTTGAAATGAGTCTTAATTTAACTCCAATAGAATTCGATTCCATTAAACTGTGGGCTATTGGGAACGTTATATACAGGAGTATTGTTTGACTCTTCATAAGCTTTCTTAGACTCCTTAGTCTTATGAACTGAGAGATCGTCAACAAACAGGATAATCTCCTAATCGTTGTATTTATCTCTCAGCTTATGCAGGAATTCTATATACTACTCTCGCTTAATAGAGCGAGGGTGAATGACATAACTCTCTAAGCCTGAATCTTCACTTATACAAGCTAAAATTGCAAGGGTGACTGCCTTCATTTTTAATCATAGACTTCTATATTATCATACTTCTTATACCAAGACTTATTAATAAAGGTGTTGAAGGTGAATACAGCTTCATTAGCGTTTATGAACTGGATGTTTTTAGTAATAGCTCTCTGCGTTTAATCATATATATATATAGTTTAAATACACTGTAAAATCAATCACTCTCTTCATTCTGTTGACAGTCTTGAAAGTAATACCATTTCTTCTATAAATATTAGCTATAGTCTAAGGAGAGATACGCATGTCAGGAAACCTGCGATGAAACATTACAGCTCACTAGTCAAGATGAAAGTGTGCCCAATACTTAAAGTCTAAGAGTCACAGAGGTAGTCAATATGGGTCTGAGTGAACTTTTATTTTCTTACTGGGTGTTTTCAAGTACCTTATTTAAAATGCTAAACAGCTAACATGCAGTGATACCTAACAGTGAGGCACTCTTGTGAAAGAGCTTTACAATAGTTGCATAATTCAGTACTGGTTTGATTTAGTCTATATTATTACTCGTACCATACCTAAGCTTAAGCAGTAAATCTAAATATTTATCATCATAAATAGACCCTATATTTCGCTAATTTCTATTTCTCATTTTGAAAATTGGCCTAATTTCTCAACTAACCCCAATAAGACCCCAACTATACCCTACAAATCAAAGCACTTATAAACCTCACTAAGGGGTTTTGGGGTTTTGAGTAGAAAAATCTAATCTGAAATTAGTTCCTCTTGAATATTCCAAATTATTTAAATTTATCAATAATACTCATACTGGCATTTCTTTCTCGGGTTGCTAATCTTAAAATAATTAAAAATAGATGAGCCTATTAAATATCTTATTTTATTCTAGTTTTATGGTTAATTTATTTAATAATAAATTTCTTATTATTTTATAAATAAAAGTATACTTGGTAAATTTCTTTATTAAAATTTTATATATAACTCCATATAATTTATGACAAAATTAATATTATCAAAAATTATTTAATTATAGATCAGTTATTTTGAAAGTATATTGATTTTTACAATAACAAAAATTATATCATGTAGTTTGATTAATCGGACGAGGAACCCAATCCTATTATTATTATTTAAATTTAGTTTTTAATAATAATATATCAAACAAACTTATTATATGTATCATAAAATGTAATTCTAATTTTAAATAAAACCTTAGAAACAGTTAAATTATCAAGACATATAGTTTTGTTCGTATTTTTTATTTATAAAAATTAGTTTCAAGTATATATTTATATTTAGAAATAAATGCATTAAAAATACTGATAAATTTAAAAGTTAATCATAACAATGTACTTTATTTTCCTTTCTATATTTGATGGGTGTCAAAATATTATTATAGAAAAAATATCTACTAAAACTCCCTAACATTTTCAAGGTGTTGCTTAAAATTTATAAAATTTGGAGGACATTTATTGCTTAAATGATTATTTTTTTCCAATTTTTAAATTTATTAATATTTTCTTTTTATTATTTATTGGATTGATTAAAGCGATGATTTTTATAATTATACATAAAATAAATTTTAAATTAAAATATGTATTAATAAAATAACTAAAATATCTTGATTTTAATTTTAAATTAAAAAAAATAAATTTCTTAAGTTTTAAAAAAAAAGTTATATAAAATATTAGAAACAAGATAAAATAAAAAGATTTGAAAAAATGGAATTTAATATTGAATTTTTTCATAATTAATATATTAACTTTGTAAAAGATTTAACTAAAGATAAAGTAAATTATTATTTTTTTGATAAATTTAACTGTAAAATCTAATCATTTATTAAATTTTATTTGTGTTAATTCTTTATTGATTAAAAATGTTTATTTGGGAGATTATCAAGCATCAGAAATTACTCTTATTAGAAACTAAAATCCTCTAACGATAAAAATAAATCAATTTGAAACAGTTATTACTAAATAATTGATAATTTATATTGCTCAATGTTAATTAATAACAGCTGAAAATTTATAAATAAATTTATTCAGTTGATTGTTGAATTTTTTTATGTAAAAGAAGATTTTTAAAATATAATTTATGGTTTAAGAATGGGTTTTTGATTTAAATAATAGCAATAAAGTGAGTAAATCAATTGAGATTTATAAATATTTTTACAAAAATAAGCTTGAACACAAATAGTAGTTCTCTGACCTACATCTTCTAAGCTTTTTAATTATTTTCTCAATAATTACTTCTTAATACATGATTGGTATATGATAGTGAGTAATCAAGTTCTCTTAGCACCCCATTTATCTTGTCTTGATTCTTAATTTACCATCTTTTTATACTTACAGATTATGTAATTATGAAAATTAAGTGGAAGACTTTTATTTATAATGAAAATGGTTTATTAAACAATTCTTTATAGAGAGTTCATTAAAATACATTTATGTTCACAATAAGTTCGCTTTCTCAACGCCCTTCATCATGTCTTGAACCATATATCCAAAATATTCGAATCCATCAATCGTAATTGACCTTATAAAGTCTCTTTCAAATGATTCTTTGTTTCTTTCTGGTTAGTATTGAAATTTAAATTAGATATTATAACTAACAAAATTTGTTTTATAACCTGATGTTTTCAATTATATTGATTCAATTTCAATTTATTATTTTTTCTAGTTTCTCAAATTCTCTGTGTTATTTTTCATAGTTCTCTGAGCACTATTTGAGTAAATTATTATTAACCTTTAGTAAAATAAATTATTATACTAATGTATTTTCAATTTATTTACGAAAGTAAACGAGTTTTGTGAGCCACTTCATTTTTCTAAAAAATAAAAATTATCTACTGCACTATCTAAACAATTTACCTTTTTCATCTATTGTCAAATAAATAAGACTCTGTTTGATGTATCAATTATAGAAGTTTAAATGATAATTCTTTTCTTCCAAGCAAAGTGGCATCAAAGTAAATAATGTGAATACCTAATTAAACTTTTGATTATTGAAGAGCCTAACGCTCATTAGCAAATCCAATTTGAAAACTTGGGATCATCAAGAAAGTAATTGGAAGATAAGAAATTTATAAGCTTATTAGTCAACTGTGATCGCTTTTTTGTCTATTTTGAAATCAAAGAGGTGATTTCAATGCATGAGTAAATTTCTATAATATTCATGATAGAATCCTCAATATTTACCATAATTTTATTGATATTGCGGCTGGGGAATTCTTGACTGCTTTCTACATTTTGATTTTATTGTAAATCTCAACCCTAACTAGACTAATCTGGATTTCATGACTTTCTGTTTTATAGGAATTCTTCCTGTAACTTTTAACATACATAAAATTTGGATTGTAATTTTTCTTTGAATGAAATTTTTAAGTGTCTTTTATGATAATTATGCTTATCATAGAACTCTCACAACTTCTTTAAATGTTAGAAATTAATTTTCGAAAAATTTTTGTTTATACCCTTCAAATGATTCTTGTAAATTTAATTGCAGATGAGAAGTATTTGATTATTTCCTTTTTTAATATGATTGATAATTGAAGGCTAGACACTCAAATATCTATAATTAGACTTCCATAAAGTGCAAGCGCTCCTGTCTCAACATCTTTTTGTTGTAAAATGCTAATTACAATGGCTTGATCCAGGTAATATCGTTCTTCTTATAAGTTGTTGATGATTTTTAGCATTAGAATAGATTATATAATAATAATGATATAACAGATTGATGAATTAAACTAATTAAGCTAGGTACATATTGTTAAACTAGGTGCTGGAAATTGATAAAAATGAAATATCATCAAATCCTGTTTATTAACAATGAAATTTAATTTTAGTAACATAATTCTCCTTAGGAAATTTTGATACTTAGGAGATGTCAAATAAAAATTAGACTTAGTTTAATTAAATTTTTATATTGATAAATAAATTTTAACCAATATATTAAACTCATAATTAAGTACAAACTTAATTAATAGAACTTCCTAAATTGATTTAACTTTATTAGTACAATTACAATGGAAATCCTAATGTTTATTTTAATTGCATTTCTAGAAAGAACAGACAAGAAGGAGTCGATAAATGATGCAATAAAAAATTGAATCTCAAATTTAATTAAATAAGAATAAGTAAAGAGAACATTTATTGATACTTAGCATAGTAAGGTAAATTCTTAACTAAGATAATTATATTTATGATAGTTGAATTTTCTTGCCGACTTAGGATGGACCTTAAATTTTATTCTTAAAAGCCTTACTAAGTGAAGAGAAAAAAATTTTAAGTCAAATGAAATTAAGATCTTGAAAATCTTTTCTACACTTAATTATCAATAAAAAACTGCATTTTGATGCTATGATTGATTTAGTTGTTGCAATTTATCTTTCTTAATAAGTTAAATCTCTCCAATAAATTACAAGGGATAGACTTTTTTTGCCTTTCTAGGAACAATAAATCCTTAAAATTTAAATTAAATAATTTATGAAGCTCACAAGTCACTCTATTGATTTTCTCTTTGAAGAAAAAGATAAGCAAGTTATTAAAATGAGTGTCTCATGATTAAGGAACTTAAGAATCTTGCATTTATCTTAAGTAAGATTAGACTTTAAATTTCTAGCAAAAGATTAGCAGTCAAAACCCCAAAACCCTTTCAGTAGTTTGATTGAGTTTTTGATTGATAAATGTAGACTATTAGTGCATTCTTTATTAGGGTTTTAATAGGGTTTATGTAGGGGTTTAATGTTTAAATGTTAGTAATTTAAGTGAGTATAACAAGCGAGTTTTTAAAATATTTCACACAAACATAAGCTTAGAGTCATGTGGCAGTTCTCTGAATTTTATCTTTCTAAGTTGATGTTTGATTGTTTCTATTGTTTGTTAATTCTCTTAGCTTGGCTTGATAATAGTTGAGTATGCAAGTTCTCTGAGACCTCCATTTATTTTATTTTTATCGAGATATTGTTTGATTCTCTGCTTAGAATCTCTCTCACCCCTGCAGCTAAAGTAATCGTTTCTTGGCATGTCGCTCTCTATTATTATTACTGCTAGAGCCCAGATATCCCATTAAGTGTCTCCATCTCTCCAATCCTCTCTCTGGGAAATATCCAGGAGTGCCGTATACATTTCCTTATGCAGAGGCTTGCACTCTTTGAGCTCTGTTGAAGTCAATAATATAAACTCTAAGAGGCTGAAAGTTGATCATGATGTTCTCTGGCTTTAAGTCTCTATGAACATAACCAAGCTTGTGAAGCTCTTCAATCCCCTCAACTATCTGCTATACAATCTAGCCAATTTATCTCTGACATCTATTGTCAGATAAGAATTCTCTGTAAGTCATTTCAAGTAAAGGAAGCCTGAAGGCTACATAATCTTTACCAAGTAAAATAGCATCAAGCTAGATGACATGCCTGCACTCATTTAACTTTGCCTTTAAAAGAGCATAATACTCATTAGCAAATTCCATTTGGAACTTGTCATCAGCAAGGAAGTAATTGAAAGGATATATCTTGTAAGCATATTAGTCATCAGTAATTACTCTCTTCTCAACTTTATCTTCAAGAGTAAGGTAGCTTTCTAGGCAAGAATCTAAGTCAATAATTTTTAATATAGGAATCTTCATTGCTTCAATTTTAACCATTATTTTATTGATCTCAGAGACTGGAAAGTTCTTGACTGCTTTCTTCATTTTAACTTACTTCTAGACTTCAACTCTAAGAGACTCACTGAGTTTCTTGATCTCCTCTTTTAAAGGAATTTATTACCAGTAGCTTCATGAATAAAGACAAAACTTTAATTGTGCTTTTTCTTTAAGTGCACTTTGAGATCTCTAGTATGAGAATATGGCTTCTCACAGAACTCACAGACATACTTCCCATCTTTTTTTAATGCTTGAGATATAACCTTGGCATATCGTTGTGTATATCTCTCAAGTGTCTCTTATAAGTCGACTTGTAAGGCAAAACTTTATTGCATTCTTTGCATTAATAGTCAACTTTTGCTGGAATTTATTAATGCTCTATGGCGGGTTGTTTAACCTCCTCCTCAATTTGCACAGCTTCTTTTATAACATCTTGCTTAACTTATATTTAAATCTCAAAGCTAGACTGGTCAAAGTTGTCATAAGTAGGCTCCCACTGAGTACAAGCGTCTCTGGTCTTTACTTTTTTTGGTTGCTGGAATGATAATTTTGACTGATTTTACCCAAGTAATGCCGCTCTTCTCAGAAGGTTAGCGCTCATTTTAGTTTGCTGATATATTTTATTATAATAATGATAAAATATACCTTGATAAACTTTAATAGTCGAGTATAAGACACTCTGGTAGATTTTCGGCTGAGAGGTAAGAAAATTAAATAACCATAGAAGACTGTAAGTTGACATATTTTATGAGAATTTTATTCGTTTTAGTAAACTAAAATACTCCTAATGAAGTTTTGTTTCTCTAGGAGGTCCTCCAAATCAAGTTTGAACTTAATTGGAGGTAAAGTATTAAACATTTTTTAATTTAATATGCTCCTAATTAAGTTTTAACCTCAAAATTTAACTCCTAATAAAGTTTAAACTTAATTTGGAGGACCTCCTAAAATAATTAAACATTATTAGGAGCAATTTAATGGAGATAGAATGATAAAAATGGAAATCAATCTGTGAAACTTGAAGCAAGCTTTTCAATGCTTCTCCGCATATCTTTTCAAGGTTGACCTCCAGTAGGTCCTCCCTATTTAGTAATAAGATTTTAATAAACTTAGAATGGATATCCATAATTTTAAATTTCATTAACATTTCTAGAAAGAGGAAGCAAGATGGAGACTATGAATGATGCAATGAAGAGAATTTAATCTCAAGATTTAATAGGAAAATTTCAAAATAAAGAGGACCTCTAGAGATATTTGATATAGCAAGGTAAGTTCTTAACTAAGATTAATAAATCCATTATAGTTGGATTATCCTTGCCAACTTAGGAGGGAACTAAAATCTCATTCTTAAACCTTACTAAGTGAAGAGAAAAAAGCTTTTAAGTCTAATGAAATTAGGATGATAGAGATACCTAACTACCCTAAAATTTCAGTAACAAACCTCTATGATGATGCTATGAGTGATCCAGATGTTGCTCTACCTTCCATCAAAGTTGCAACTCTCTAATAAGCTGCCAGAGAGAAACTTCTTCTTTGGTGTCCTTGGAACTCTGAAACCTGAGTACTTAAATGAAGTTATTTAAGAAGCTCATAAGAAACGCTACAGCATCTCTCCTGAAGAAAAAGAGAAGCAAGGTATTAAAATCAGCGAGACCTGGCTCTAGGAACTTCAAAAGCATCCTTTCATCTCAAGTAAGCTTAGCCTTCTAACTTTATAGAAAAACCTGGTACTGCTATATACTTGATGAAAGAGCGCAGCAAATTAAACAGAGAGAGAAAGTCTCAAGTAAAACATGAATCGAGTAAGAGACTCTTCAAAGATTTATAAAAGCCAGAAGAGATGAACATAGATGCAGGAGCTGGCACTAAGAGAAGAAACAAAGGCCCAAGCAAGCCTTAAGAGGAAGAAAAGAAAGAGAAGCCAAATCCTTTTACAGGCAAATTTAATATGAGAACTTATGCATTCATTTAAATCTAAAACTTATTTATATACACAAAATCTCCCATCTCTTGCGCATACTTTAGCTTTCTCAT
This sequence comes from Oxytricha trifallax, assembly GCA_000711775.1. Lineage (NCBI taxonomy): Eukaryota > Ciliophora > Spirotrichea > Sporadotrichida > Oxytrichidae > Oxytricha > Oxytricha trifallax. Next base: position 17,920 of record ARYC01004738.1, read on the forward strand.
CGCTGAGTCTCTTAGCAGCACTCTTAATAAAATCGACTGTATCTATCTTCAAGTCATGCATCAAGTGATAGAGTAGGAGTTTCTTGTAGTGGACTTTCAATAACCCCCAATATAATTCAATTCCATTGAACTGAGGACTGTAGGGAACATTAAATAAAGGTGTTATATTTAGGCGTTCATATTCCTTCCTTGTGTCTTTAGTTTTATGGACAGATAAGTTATCTACAAACAGAATAATCTCTTAGTCGGCGTACTTATCTCTGAGTTATTGCAAAAACTTAATATATTATTCAGTCTTTATTGAGCAAGGTGGATAACATAAGTCTCGAGGCCACTATCTTCACTTATTCCAACGAGAATAGCATGAGTTTACACCTTGAACTTTTAGTAATATACTTCAATATTGCTATATCTTTTATACCAAGACCTTGATATGAAGGTATTAAACGTGAATACTGCCTCATCAGCGTGTATGAACTTAATGTTATTAGTAATAGCCCTCTGCATTTAATCGAATATATATTTTAAATTATCCTTATAAAATGGAACATTAAAATCAATCACTCTATTAATGCGATTGACTGTCTTGTAAGATATTCCGTTCTTTTTATATATGTTAGCTAACGATTAAGCAGAGATATGAAGCTCAGGAAATTGGCGATGAAACATCACAGCTCTCTAGGACAGAGAGAAGTGAACCCAGTATTAAAGAGTCTTATCATTAATAAGATAATCAATATGATGCTGCTAAAATTTAAAAGGTCTTTTAGACTTAGAATTAAGTTGCTATTTCTTTAAATTCAATGCTAATAGACAGTGAGACCTCACAGTTGCAGGAGATTTATGGAGCAGTCTTGCTATAGATGTGTAATTAAGGATAGGTTTGAGTTGACCACTACAATCATCGCACCCATAACGCAACTTAAACAATAAATCTATATACTCAATGTCATAAACTGACCCCAAACCTCGCATATACTCACTTAAATTACTAACATTTAAACATTAAACCCCTACATAAACCCTATTAAAACCCTAATAAAGTATGCACTAATAGTCTACTTTTATCAATCAAAAACTCAATCAAACTACTGAAAGGGTTTTGGGGTTTTGAGTGCTATATGTTTGATGAAAAAGGGCAGCATATTGTCAAAGAAAGTGAACTTAGCAAAATACTCTACGATGATATTTGAAAAGCCAGATGAGCTGAACATAAATGAAGGGGTATGAAGAATATAAGAATAAAAAACATAAGACAAAGCAAATCTTATAAGAAAAAGCATAAAAAAGAAGCCAAAACCGTTTAAACTAAATTTATTTGAAAAAAAAAAATTATATTTTAATCATTAACTTATTTATAAACACTTAATTTACCTTCTCTCACACATACTTTTGCAGGATTATTTATTACAATTTTAGGTGTACTCTTAACCCCCAATATATCTCTAAATATTTGATTGAGTCTGTAAAGATCATTAAGTACAAAAGTAATTTTATCTTTATCATACCTTGCTTGAGTCTTATGACATAATAGTATCTGTTCTAACCGAGACCCCTCACTTTTATTGTAATTTTTTCATAAACTTATTTTTTACTCCAAATATTTTTCTTACCCTGCGGGCCGCTATTGATATTATAATTAATATTTTATTTGTTTTACTACGTTCGGTCAACTTTTTGAAAAAAAAACATGCTCCCATAGCGAAATAATTATAATAAAATTCCGTGTGACTTTCATTAGAAAAAAATGATTTTTTTTAACAGTCAATAATATTATATAAAATCTTCTTATAACTTAAATCACTTCCATTCGACTAAATATTAAGAATTAAATTATCATTTTCCAAATTATTTCTTCTCTTCATTTCTTTATTAGATCCAGAACATAAGAAATTATTTAGATCTTTCCCAAAACTAAGCTATTAAAAAAAAAAATTTTTAATAATTAACGAAATAAAGGAAAAATAATATTACAAGTATTTATAAAGAAATGAAGAGAAGAAAAATAATTTGGAAAATGATAATTTAATTCTTAATATTTAGTCGAATGGAAGTGATTTAAGTTATAAGAAGATTTTATATAATATTATTGACTGTTAAAAAAAATCATTTTTTTCTAATGAAAGTCACACGGAATTTTATTATAATTATTTCGCTATGGGAGCATGTTTTTTTTTCAAAAAGTTGACCGAACGTAGTAAAACAAATCAAATATTAATTATAATAGCAATAGCGGCCCGCAGGGTAAGAAAAATATTTGGAGTAAAAAATAAGTTTATGAAAAAATTACAATAAAAGTGAGGGGGTCTTGGTTTGAACAAGTATCTTTCTAACAATTAGAAACTCAAATAAAATGAAAAATTTTGGGGCTTTATTATTGGAAAAGTGAAATTTTTTAAAAATAGGTTTTACCAAGGTATTTGATTGAATTATCGTTATGTTTTTTAAATGAGAAAATATACATCATATTTTTATACTCTTTTTAAAGTAAAGTAAAATATAATATAATTTACTTTTTAAACTGTTAGATATTCAAATAAGTTTTGTAATTTAAATGATTCTATTTTACTGTTTTTTTTTCTAAAAAAATTTGATTATCACAAATGAAAATTATAATTATTTAAATATATTTTTCATATTCTTTTGTGATCGAAGAATCAAGTTTTTAATGAGTGTTTATTTCAATAAATTGAAAAGTTTTAAAATTAATATTTTTAATATTCCTGCTTAAAATATAAATTTTACAAAATTCATTGAGTTCAGTGAGCTTAATATACCATTAAACCATAAATTTAGATAACAACAAATTTGTGAATCATTCAAGAAGAATAGAATATTGCTAAAATAAAATCTTTTAAAAACTTAAAATTTCCTATTATCTTTATATTGTTAAAAAAAGTATGTCCTAACTTCGACATGTGTCATAGTTAGCTTTCATTAAAAAATATTAAAAGTCTCTCTCATAGTTTAATCATTATAAAATCACATTTCAGTAATTTTTTTTTAAAGTGTATTTTATTTTAAACTTTATAGTATTTAATTATTTTTTATAAACTAATAAATAAATTTCATAAACATATTTATTTTAATAATTTTCAGGAAAATGAAGCTTCTTCCACAAAGATAATCTTTTGTGTAACCCTGGAATCCAAGCATGACATAAATCAGTATATAAAAGTTAGGATTTAAAATAAATGATCATTTTATTTGGGATTGGGAAATTCAAGAAGCAAAAGATAAAGTATTCAATTATTTAGTATTTTCAAAAATAATGATAGATTCTCAAAATTTAAACTCTTAAAATACTGATAAAATAATGCAGTAATTACCCTTGAAGATATTTGAAGATAAAAGTATCAATTTTTGTACAATTACTCCGAACATGAAGTTCATATTTATTATTGCTGATGACAATAAGGGGTATTTATAAAGGCTATCGCTAATTAAACAAAGTAGTATTTTAGGAACAACTCCCATAGTCGAAGCGAAAGTATCCTAATACCAATTTGATTTTGTCTTTGAAAATGCTTTTGATGTCATAGAATTCAATGATACATGCCTTACTTTATTAACTTATTCATAAAATGATGACGGATCAAACTTTGTGCTTTATCTAAAGAAATTTGATTATATATTTGATGAAAATTTAGAGTTGGGAAAAGTTACTCTAATGAAGAGTATATGCTTAAGTTTGTACAATAATTAGTGGGAATAAAGTTCTAGTTCATTTTAAAAATGTCTTCAAATAGATTGCTCACCTCTTGATGAAATTTTGAGATTTGGGGAATACAATATCACCTACAAAGATTACATCATTTTGTAATAGAAAAATCAAGTGCTTATATTTGATAGACATACTTTATCCTTCCAAGGCTGTTTCAGATTTATTGATGCAATTAGAAAATTCAAGGTTATTGATAATATACTCTATGTAAAAAACACTTTCACTAATTATTTATGTATTATTTATATATTTTAAGAACAAATTTTATTTATTTATAAAAAAAGCCTAAAATATTTATCTCTTAATTGATATTTTATATTAAATTTTATAATAAATAAACAAGAAATTTATCTTATATTATGATTAATTTAATATTAAATTCTATGTGGATTACGATTACTTTTGTGGTACCACTTGTATATAAGGATAAGAAGATCTTTTTAGCTATTTAATTCGACTTAATCCTTAAAAGCTAAACATAATGATAACTAATGATCTACAAAAAATTACTTATCTTAACATAGATGATGAAGTCATGGGATATATTCCATTAAGAGACGGCTACAATGTGTTTTAGCACAAACTGTTTTTTAGTTTTGAACCATCAGATGTTTAAATATCTGAGTATCTTCTCAACTTAAACAAAAATTATTCTTTATCAATATTAAAATATTAACATATTTTAATAGTTAATGATTTGATGAATTATAGTATATTCAGTAATATATAATTGTGATTTTTATAATCTATAAATATTTATATTTTATCTAATAGATGAGCAATAGCTATCTCTTGAGTTAGGAAGGAACATGAAAAATAATGAGGGTACTTTTGCACATTATCTGGCTTATAGAGGGCGTAAAAGTATATAGTACTTTTTAAAGAAGCTTATTTAGTTGAATAAGAGTTAGATTCCTTTACTTTTTAGAAAAAACCTTGATGATAAAACTCCATTTAACATAGCAGCTGATAGAAACGATTCACAACAAATGTTTTTGCTGCTTGAAATTATGATAAAATTCCAAAACAATAGTAGCAATTATTAAATAACATTATATTTAAAATTAAGTTATACTTTCTAATTATAAAATTCAGTAAATTTGTTTTCCTTATTAATTTCGGGAATTTAAATGTAATATACTTTCAAATTTAAAAATATATTATTATTATAAAATTAACTAGATATTATTTTTCAATTATTTTTTTATTTTAGTTTTCTAAAGATTTTATATGTATTGTAAATATTTAATGTTTTATGCATTTATGTTGCAATAACTATATTATTGATTCACATTTAAACGCGTTGCTTGAAGCAAATGCAAAATTAGAGGACTATTTCAACAGCAGTATGCCGCTCTTTAAAATTAAAAACAGTAGCTACCCAGAGTATTCCTCAGATACAAGAACAATCAATTCCAAATAGTTATACAATATACTTAATTTAATTTTGATTAACAGTCATAGTTAAGTTTGTAAATATAATTTGTGTCAAATTAAATAGAATAGAATTTTTGTTTTGAATGCAAATTAAAAATTTTTTATTAATAAGTTATTTATAAATTTAAAAAAGTTTATTTTTAAATATTAAAATTGACTTAGAATAATTATGTTCTAATTATTTTTATTTAGATTCTTTGTTATTTAAGAATCTTTTAGTATTAATAAAAAAAACTTTGATAATTTTATTCAAATCTCGACGACATTCATTTTGCTGTAAGAGTTTTGAATAAATTTTATCAAGATTATTATTGATATTATTAATAATTTGTTTTGCCTGAAAAAATTATATAATTTTGGAAGAATGATTGTCTAAAGTTTGTTTTAAAAAATAAAAACTGTCTTAAAAAAATTACTAAATAAATTTTTAATTTTATATTAAAAATAATGCATCATAAATATATCACATTTATCATATGATTTTGCTTAATATTCTTTTAGGTCAACAATTCGTAATAATTAATTTATTTACATTTTCAAATAATAAAATTGATAACTATTTTAAAGATTATCCTATTTACTAAAATATATATAAAAAGGGCTAAAGATTAGACCTTTAAATATATCATTCAGACTTTGATTAAAATCACTCTTTGCACTTCATTTTGAGCAATTATGAAGAGATTTTTAAGACTGCAAAAATCTTATAGTAAGATGGAGGTTAATCTAATTAAATAGATTATTTGTTAGTTAACATTCCTTAAACATTAAGATCAAAGAAGTTTATACCTAATCTAGTAGATTTAGATAACCTTGAAATCTTTGAATCTGAGTGCATCTAAATCATATTAGATTACCAAGAATTTAAAATAAAAATAAATTTATAAGTAAATCATATTTAAATTATAAATATTCCATAGTATTTTAATTTAATATTTTTTATATTTCTAATGTTTCAAAATATAATATTTTAATTTATGAATGATTTAAATTATTTTTCTAATTACAAATGGCAAACATATACTAGGAGGTTCTATTTGATCTAATTTTACGTTTTTATATTATTCTTAGTGGCATATGCGATCGATATATACTTCTTCGTAATTCAAAAAGAAGAAAGAGATATTGCCTAGCAATTAATAGTAAAACTAACTTGCCTAGTTTGTCTCTTAGCATCAGGCTTTTATGAAATGGTATAATTGTGGAAATCGTCATTTACACAATATTTTCAGGAGGTTTGGAATTATTTTGACTTATTGATGATTATACAATATGTTGTCATTTTCATTGTTGATATCTAGAATGAAAATTATTTATGGTATTTAATTATAAATAATTAAATAATTTAAATTTAATGGAATAATAAATGAGAAACCAGAAGCAATTATTATATTACAAGGGTTAATGCTGCTATTAATTTTCGTGAAGTTGTGCCAGAACTTGAGAATATTTGAAGGTTTTAGTTTTCAAGTTACAATGCTTTAAGCAGTATTCTACGATATTAAGTACTTTATCCTATTGTACATTTTCGTTATATTGATTTACGGATTGATATTTACTTTACTCAATATATAATATTAGAACTTAATTAGAATTTTTAACTCGAGGTTATTGAGTCAATTAATTAAAAACATTTATTATCAATTTGAATGAACCAAAACTTTAGTTAATAGAGGGTAAATTATTATTGAGCCCTAATTATATAAAATAGATTAAGTCGTTTTAAAATTATTTTTAATTTATAATTATAGAAATAAAGTAGATTATTATTCTATCAATATTAAGAATTATTCTATTTTTTACTAAATTAACAATATTTACTTATTTTGAAAAGGCAAAGTGAGAAAATAAGATGTTTAAACAATATAAAAAAATTAAAAAAAAATTAATGCAAATCTTTTTCTTTAATTTCTAAGTATCTAATAATAAAAGAATATTGTAAGAAATAAAAATAAATAGTAAGATTAGTATTAATAATATCTAGATTCTAAATAAATTTACCAATATAATAATTAGTTTTAATTTCTGAAAAATATTTTAGTAAATTTTGATTACTCAATATTCAAACTAGCGAAGAAAATACAGATTATTAGGGAATCAGTTTATTCGGCTATTTTATAATGGCTTTTAGAGCCTCTACTGGTGATTTTCAACTTGACATGTATAGTTCTCTCAATGAAAATCATATTATTTATGCATGGCTTATATGGATTTCAGCTGTACTCTTTTTGAATATTATACTCCTTAATTTTTTAATTAAATTCTATACATATTTAATGATTTCAATAATTCATTTAACTAAAGAACAATAGTTTTTTACATTTTAAATTTTATATAAAAATTATCAATGTCACCTTATATTCTCTTTATATTAATCAAAAATTAAAGAGAGATAGTTATTATCTTCATAAATTTCAAATATTAAAGGTATCTATAAATAATGATTAAAAGTAAATCTTAATTTCATTATTGCTGTAATCTCAGAATCCTATGAGAAAGTTATGCAAAAAATGGTTGCTGAATCCTATCGGATTAAATGCTAATTATTAATTTATATATATATATAGATTCTTTATTAAAATATATAAAGCTTACGTAAAGATTTATTTATCAAACTCTTATTTAAAAACATTAATGATATTAAGTATTTATTTGTTTATGTTAAGAAATAAATATTTAAAACTTACCTAATTAATTATAAAAATATAATCCATTATATTATAAAATATTATATTAACCTTATTTATAATTTTAAAATGACTTGTACTTAAATAATTATTAAAATTAATAAAATATTAAAAATTCTAAAACATTTAACTTCGTTAATATTATTAATAGTTTTTTTTAAAATAATAAAAGTTTTTTAATTTATCAATCTTTTAGAAATAAATTTTAAATTAAGATTTGAAATGAATTTCAAAAATCCAAAATTTAATTAATCTGGACAAAAAGTTTCGCTGATAATTAAGTTAAAAGAAAAGTTGATAAAAAATTATTGATTAATTTTGATGCTAAGTATTATTTAATTAAATTTGTTATTTTGATTATTTTAAATTTAATTTTATAATATCATATAATAAATTTATTTTTCTGACATATTATAAATATATAGAGTTTATTTAAATTTTATCAAGTTATAAGTGCTTTAAGTTATTTGTTATCGATTTAAACTAATCCTCAATGTTTCTTGATTTAACTGATTTTAATTAAGGATAGCAATAAGAATCAATTATTATCAAAATAAAATATAAAACATCGTGAGACAAAAATTGTAAAGTATTATAAATTGGCACAAATTACTAACATAAATTATCTAAATAATTTAATTACAATATTTTATATATTGCTAATTGATAAAAGAGAGAGAAATCATCTTGTTGGAATACATTTGATTTGGGAAAATAAATAATAAATTAATAAATAATAATGGGTGTTAACGTTAGGGCGTCCCAAGTAAGATCGGAACGTCCCAAGGTCCCAGATGACGTCAGGACGTCCCAACATATAAAAACATAGAATAATAAAATTCCAAAATCCTCAAACCACATGATAAAATTAATAAGTGTTCTATTGATGATAGGGTATTGTTAGAGACTAGATTCCCTTTTGTTAGGAAGTATCATTTTTACACTAGTTAATTAAATATGAAAATTTGTTATGATCTATTTCTATAATCAAATTAAAATTATCCCATGATTATGTATATGGTAAAACACTTTTTTTAATAAAAATAAATTTTGATTGACATTTTTTTATTTTATTCTATTCATTTTTCTCGTATGTTATCACTTTTAATGATTATTTATATGGAAATTAATGATTGAATCATTTAAAAATTTGTGATATTATGCACAACTTTTTTGAAATTTTCATCGTAAATTATTTTCAAATTCAAATCAATCCTCTAATTTCTTTTATATTGCGTTCTTAATTAAAATATGTTTAACCAAAAACATGAAAAAAAGTAAATTAAGTAAAATTTAAATAATAATATTCTTGAAATGAGTGATTTTAAGGGGATTAATAGCTTCAATCTTATAATCTCTTAGAACTAAAAGTATTATAAATGGATTTAAATCTCAAAAATAAGTAGTAAAATTTCTATAATATTCTTATACCTCTTATAAACATCTTATAGGAGGTAAACTCTCTAACCAAATGGAGAAAATTTTAACAAAAGAGGACGAATTTCAGAGCTTTATTTCCTTATTTTTACCAATTTAATTCCATTAAATTAGCCCTATATATGTTTTAATTTAATTAGAACTAGTACTAAATCCTTTTAAGCTTAATTGGTACATCACTTTAATAGTACCAAAACTTAATTAGATCCAGGTTATATTATATTGAAGTTTTAATGGAATAGTTTTAATTTAATTCAAAGCCTAGTTGGTATCATTTACTAAAATACTAAAACTATATTATTACAAAAGAATTTCAAAAAATGAAAAAATGGAGTCTCAAAGAATTATAAGAAGGAGTTTTATTAAAATTTAAATAGTTTATTTATATAACTAAACCAAAATAATGAGATTTCATTTAAATTATTTTACATGATAAATTTCTCCATAACAGTTATCCACATGTAGTTATGATATAAAATAAAAGAATAAAGTTTTCCGTCCTGATAATAATAAATAACATAGAATCTAACACCAAGATGAAATTAATCAAAAAGAGTCCCCTATCCCCAATACTTCTCTAACCAATAAACACATATAAACAATTATGGGGTTTTGGGGTATTGATTATTTTAATATTCATGAGTTGGGACGCCCTGACGACCTTGGGACTTCCCGACGACACTGGGACGTCCTGACGTCAAAACCCATAATAATAGTAATTCGTGGTAGTTAACTTTCTGGAAACCTAGACAATATGGTACTTGTTCGATAGAGAATTAAAAATTAGCTGGACTTTAATATTGGCGGTACCCCTCTATCGTATCCCTGAAGTGAGATAAATTGACTTTAATTTTAGGTTATTTGTTTAGTTGAATTTAATGCTCAAATTAAAGTCAAGTTAGGGATACGATAGAGGGGTACCGCAAATATTAAAGTCCAGCTAATTTTTAATTCTCTATCGAACAAGTACCATATTGTCTAGGTTTCCAGAAAGTTAATTTCAACGAATTATTATTATTATTATTTATTAATTTATTATTTATTCTCCCAAATCAAATATATTCTTACAATATTCAATGAAGAAGATTGGAAAGATTTCAAAATTTTCCCAAATTATATTATCCTTAGAAGACCTGTTGCAGATAATGATGACGCTGGATCAGAATGGTAAGGATTTGTCAAAGACATAAAAAAGACTTTGATGAAAGTCATTATAAGTTACTTAATTAAAATAACTTAGTATTATAAAAATGATAAAATAAATTAATCTCTGCTTTTGTTTATAAAGCTCTAAACCAAAATTGTAGCTGTTCCAACCGAGACCCCCCCTCCCACCTCAACAACATCCCTATTCAAATGAAAATTATGATTCTCGATGTTTAAATCCTTTTCCTTCATGAATGACATCTTGAATTTAAAATATTTTTTTTACATAAAATTTATTATTTTTTAAAAATATTTTTCCAACAAAACAAATGCTACTCTTTATTAGATTTCTTGTTTGACAACTTTCAGTATGTCAGCCGACTATTTTATTGAGATGCTCCCATAGGAAATTAATTAAAAGTATTTTTCCATTTGACTCGATAATGATATAATAAAAACTTATGAGGCAACAAACTTTATTTTAAGAAAAATTTAATAAAAACACTTTATTAATCTGTATTCGAAATATGAAGAACCTATTTAAACATGTATTATTATTTTTTTAAAAAAATAATAATCTTAAAATAGATTTATATTTAAATCAGCCTCTTTACAAACTTATTAATAATATATGTTTTAATAGGTTTTATTTTAATATTTTTCAAATGAATTTTTTTCTTAACTATTAGTTTGAATAAAAATTTTATGAAAAATTTATTAAAATATTTATTTCTCTTTTCGAATACAGCTTAATAAATTGTTTTTATTAAATATTTTTAAAATAAAGTTTGTTGCCTCATAAGTTTTTATTATATCATTATCGAGTCAAATGGAAAAATACTTTTAATTAATTTCCTATGGGAGCATCTCAATAAAATAGTCGGCTGACATACTGAAAGTTGTCAAACAAGAAATCTAATAAAGAGTAGCATTTGTTTTGTTGGAAAAATATTTTTAAAAAATAATAAATTTTATGTAAAAAAAATATTTTAAATTCAAGATGTCATTCATGAAGGAAAAGGATTTAAACATCGAGAATCATAATTTTCATTTGAATAGGGATGTTTTTGAGGTGGGAGGGGGTCTCGTTTTAGGCCTAGGAGGGGGGGTCTCGGTTGGAACATGTAGCTATAATAAAATGATGAAAATTTTATTTAATATATTTAATTTTTAATTTAAAAAGTCAGCCAAAGTATAACTGCAGATAATAACACCAAGCATTAATTTTTGGTAGAAAACTTATAATAATTAAAACATGAACATGAAACTGTCAAAGAATAGATGAATTTATAATAAAAAAATATGGAAAAAATTTTGGAAACATTGTCAAAAAATATGGGAGAAAAGTTTGAAAAAATTTTAGATTTAATCCCTAAAATAGACAACTTATTAATTATCGGCTAATAACAATAGGATAAAAAAATTGAAGAGGAGAAAGTACAAAATATTGATTAAAAGTCTTTAATTTAATAAAAAGAAGCAGATCAAGAGAATAAAAACAATCAAAGCTATTGTAAAATATAAAAATTATTCTTTTTATTTTTATCTAGTTTGTTAGTTAACTTTTAGAATTGAAATTTTATCTGGAGTTACTAGATCAATTTAGTTGGATTATTCAAGTATATTCAGTATTCGGAGTTACTTATAAATTTTTATCTAATAAATTATTTTAATGAAAATAGATTTATATTTAAATATAACTCTAATTAAAGAATTTATATTTAAAGAAAATTGAATGATAATTTAATGTTTTTTTTGGAAGTATATACAATAATCTCAGAATATTTTTTATTATAAATGACAGTGGAGTATTTGTTATTTATTATACCAAGCTAACTCCATGATAATTGAGATTTTAAATTATTATTAATCTCAATTTTTTACCATCATTCAAAACCCCAAAACCCTTGAAGTTGTTTGATTGAGTTTTTGATTGATATAAGTGAACTATTAAGGCATACTTTATTTGTGTTCTAATAGGATTTATGTAGGGGTTTAATGTTTAAATTTTAGTCTCACTATCTAGCAGAATTGAATTAATAGAGATAACCATCATAATTCTACCTAAGTGACCGCTAAAAGTTTAACAGCATCACATCGATTTTCTTATAATGATAGCACATTTAAATACTCGGCTCATTTCTCTCACTCCTAGAGAGCTGTGATTTTTCATCGCCATTTTCTTGAGCTTAATATCTCTGCTTAATCAATAGATTACATATATTAAAAGAATGAAAAATATTACAAGATAGTCAATCGTAATAAAAATTTAAAGAGAGTGATTGACTTAGATGTTCCATTTTATAAGGATAATTTAAAATTATTAAAATTATATATTCGATTGAATGCAGAGGCTTTATAGTATTATATAAAGTTCATTTAAGCAGATGAGGCATTATTCACGTTTAATACTTTAGTATCAAGGTATTGGTATAAGAGATATAGCAACCAAGAAGTATATGATTAAAAGTTTAAAATTTAAACTCGTGATATTCTTAGTGGAATAAGCAAAGATAATAACCTTGAGACTTATGTTATCCACCCTCGCTCAATAAAGACTGAATAATACATAAAATTCTTTTAATAGCTAAGAGATAAGTACGCCTATTCGAAGATCATCCTGTTTGTTGATAACTTGTCAATTAAAAAAAACCAAAGATCAAGGAAGGAATATGAAAGATTAAATATAACAACAGTCATTAATGTTCCCTACAGTCATCAGTTCAATTGAATTGAATTATATTGCGGGTTATTGAAAGGTCACTACAAGAAAATTCTACTTAATCACTTGATACAAACTTTTAGATATATACAGTAGTTTTATTATGAGTGCTGCTTAATGATAAAGCAAATGTCTCTGCTAAATAATGGAGATTTTTTGTTTATAAATGAGTTTTAAATTTTAACGAATGAATAAGTGCACATATTAAATTAACCCGTAAAAGGATTTGGCTTCTTTTTCTTTTCTTCCTCTTAAGTCTTGCTTGGGCCCATGTTTGTTCTCTTAGAGCCAGCTCCTGCATCTATGTTCGCTCGTCTGCCTTTTATAAATCTTGAAGAGTCTCTTACTCAATTCATGCTTTACTTGAGGCTTTCTCTCCGTTTGATTTGCTGCGTTCTTTAATCTAGTAAAAAGCAGTTACAGATATATCTATAAAGTTCGAAGAGTAAGCTTAATTGAATTGAATGGATGCTTTTGCAGTTCCTACAATCAGGAATCACTGTTGTTTTTTCCCTGCTTCTCTTTTTCTTCAGGAGAGATGCTATAGCGTTTCTTGTGAGCTTCTTAAATAACCTTATTTAAGTACTTTGGTTTCAGATTTCCAAAGAAGCCTAAAAGAAGTTTTCTCTGGCAACTTATTAGAGAATTGTAGCTTTGATGGAGGTAGAGAGCAACATCTAGATCACCCTTAGCATCATCATAAAGATTTGTTACTGATATTTCAGGTTTGTTGGGTATCTCTATTATCTTTATTTCATTAGTCTTAAAAATATTTTCTTATAGTTATAAGTCTACCTGCTAAACCAAGTATCTATAGAGGTCCTTTTAACTTCAAATTTTTCCTATTAAATCTTGTGATAGAATTCTCTTGGCATCATTCATATACTCCATCTAGAAATGTTAATAAAATATATAATTATTGATATCCATTCTAAGCATAATTTAATCTTTACTACTAAATAGGAAGGACAAAGTGGAGGTTAACCCTGAAAGATATGAGGAGATGGATTGAAAAACATTCTCCAAGTTTCACAGATTGATTTCCATTTTTATCAATCTATCTCCATTAAATTGCTCCTAAAAATCTTAAATTATTTTAGAAGGTCCTCCAAATTAAGTTAAAACTTTTTTTGGAATTAAAATTTTAAGCTTAAAACTTAATTAGGAGCAAATATAATTAAAAAAATATTTAAACCTTAAGCCCAAATTACTTACAGTCTTTTATAAATTTTTAGTTTTTCAGCTCTCAGCAAAGAATCTACCAGAGTGATTTATACTATACTGTTATAGTTTATCTAGGTAGATTTAATAATCATTATAAAAAATCTATCAGCATACTAAAATGAGCGCTAACTTTTAAGAAGAGCGGTAATATTGGGTAAAGCAATTAAATTTATCATTTTATCAACTAATAAAAGTAGATACCAGAGATGTATGTACTAAGTGAGAATCTACTTATGATACTTATGATGAGTCTACTTATTATATTTAAATATAAGTTATGTAAAAGATCTTCAAAATACTGTACAAATTTAGGAAGAGGCAAATCAACCAGCTATTGAATTTTAGATTTTACTTGCCAAAGTTATTATTAATGCAAAGAATTTAATAAAATTTTACCTTATTGTTAGTCAACTTTTAAAGGTAAACATGAGAGAAACCCACAACGATATACCTCCCCTATACCTCAAGCATTTAAAGAAGATTGGTAAGTATATGTGTGAGTTCTTTGAGAAGCAATAATCTCATTCAAGAGACCTAAAAGTGCATATAAAGAAAAGCACAAATAATGCTTTGTATTTATTCATGAACCTACAGGAAAAAGATTCCTATAAAAAATGAAAGTCATAAAATTTAGCTGAGTCTCTTTGGGTTGAAATATTGAAATAAGTCAAATTGAAGAGTGCAGTTTAGAATCTTTTAGTCTCAAAGATCAATAAAGTTTTGGACAAAATTGAAGCTTGAAAGATTCCTAACTTAATAATTGTAGACATAGATTCTTGTATTGAAAGCTAACTCTCTCTTGGAGATAAAATAAAAAGAGAGTTATTATAGATGATTGATACACTTATAAAATTTATCCTTTCAATTAATTTATTGCTGATGATGAGTTTTAAATGAAATTTGCTAATAAGTATTACGGTATTTCGTAAGCAAATTAAAAGAGTGAAGGCACATTATTCAGCAAGATACCATTTTATTTGGAAAAGAATATGAAGAATTTAAACTTTCCCTCCTTGAAATGACTTACAAAGAATATTTTTCTAACAACAGATGCCAAGAGTAAATTGGCTAGAGAGTACAGCAGATAATTGAAGGGATAGAAGAGATCCACATACTCGGTTACGTTTATAGAGATTTAAAGCCTGAAATTTTAATGTTGAACTTTCAACCTCTAAGAGTTTGTATAAATGATTTCAACAGAGCTAAAAAACTGCAAGTCTCTGCATTAGAAAATGTACTATACTCCTGGATATTTTCCAGAGAGAGAAGATTGGAGAGACGAAGACACTTCATGGGATTAATAGCAATTAGTAAATATTAAAAAAATGGAATAAAATGTAAATTAATAATCATGAATCTAGATTAATTATAATTATTATTTCTAAGAATATTAAATCTATGAGCTAACTCAAAATTTATTTTCTTAGACTTAGCTCGTATTAAATATTAACTATGCTTTTAACGAAATCATCTTCATTTTATATATTCTAAATATTGCTAAAATAGATAAAAATAGGAAATTGTGAAAATTAATCAAAATTTAATTATATTATATTAATTTTAACCAACTTTACTTTTCGATTGTATTCTAACACTTATAGCTGAATATTGTCGATTTATAGAGATATTAGCTGATATTCCTCATTTTAAAGAAGCAACAAGGGGTTTTGACTTTGATTCACTAGTTCAGTAACCAATAGTCATTTTTTCTGGACAACTTTGAAAATGATTGGCAGTCATTGAAATCTTTGACCGAATTCTCGTGATTGAGAGTGGAATCATCATAAATGATCAATATCTCGTTGCTTGATGAGTGTTTTGTCAAATTAGGGACCTTTCCGTATTCTCCATGTTTTAAAACCCCCAACTCAGCAACTTTCAAGTCCTGCTAGACCGTTTGAGCACCAAATTTGGCAGCTTTAGTGTAGGAGGAGCCAAAATGATGATTTCAATGAGCGAAAATGAGAGAGGTTTTTGGATTTTTGGTATAATTAGTTAAAATTAAAACTTAAAAGTGTGATATGTAATAAGGGGCTTTTAATCAAGCAATTAAACAATTTGAACTGCTGTTTCTGTATGTATTGTTGACTTCAATAGCTCCTAAACCCCAACTAATCGTCTTCCAGATCAACCTCACACAAATCCATGCTTGATGGTGCTGCACCACTGCTTCACACTGAAAGCCCAGAGCTTGTTGACGTCTGTCTTGGTCATTGCCTTCAGAATCTGCGAAACCCGCTTCACCAGGTGGATCCTATGAAAAGTTAGGCCCAAAATACTTACTTGCTGTCAGCTTGCTCCTAGCGGAGGTGCCTCTTGATGTAGGAGAACAAATACTCGATGGGATTAAGCCAGGGTGAGTACTCAGCGTTGAAAAGGACAGTGACCTTGAACTTCCTAGCAGTCTCCAGCACCTCTGAATACTTGTGAATGACTGCGTTGTCCATGAGCAGCACGATCTTCTTCTGGGCGAGATCCTTATCTCTGCGCAGCTGGCGCAAGGTGTGATAGAGGAAATTCTCGAACAGCACAGCATCGAAGGCCCCCTCAATGATTTGGCTGGAGACCAGCTGGTCCTTAGTGATTGCTGCTATGAAACTCATCGAGAACTGCTGCCTCTTAGTTTTTTCCTTGGTTATAGAGAGATCTCTAGCCATAATGCCATAAGTCCCCAACCTCTAGCTGACTTGCTGTCTGAAAACTGCAATGGGAGTATAATGTAATGATGGTTATGCATCCATGTTACCAGAGTCTGCTATGGGTGCTTAGTCATTTCTCTAGTTGGGTATACTTAGCTTGGTATAAACTAAAGTAGTATAAAACTATAAAGCTATAGCTTACCTTCCTATTCCTTCACTGTGACTATACTGCTGCTCTCTGCCCTGCTTGACAGCTGCAAGCGTCTAGGTGTATACCTATCTAGATTTCATGGCCTGTTACATTGATCATCTCACTACCCTTACGCTTACTTGATTGCAGCCTGAGGCTGGCTAGGTTCTGAACTAATAGAGTTAGAGTGGAAGCCGATTTAAGAGGGGTTTATGGTTGACTTACAGGCTTCTTGGAAGAGCTCTATATTCTGAACGCGTTGAAGTGCTTCTGCAGGGATGTGTATTAAGCACTGCCCTCAGGGGCTTCCAAGATAGGTGACAGCTGAGTATTCCTATATTTATCGCTGCATTTGACAGGGGTGGCAGCAATGCTCTTTTCCCTACTATCAAAGATTTGCTATTACTAGGCGGAAGATTTCCTCCGTAACTTAGGAAATATCGATTTCGAGTTTTGCATTAGAATCTTCGATGGAACAATTCCAGATCCAGCCATTATTCGTTCAGTATTTCTAACATGGCCCTCTTAACTTGGATAAAATCCTTACCCATCTAGACTACCCATTCTTGATCTGCTGACCACACTGTACTCAATCAGTTAAGCAAAGATAGAAATACTTACCTACTGGTTCCCGGAGTTGCTTGGAGTCTCAGATTTTCAGGTTTCAGGTTATTTTCATCTTGAGTTGCAACTGGGCTTTACAAAATGGCAATTTTTGATCTAGTCATATGATCCTGCTACTTAGCCCCACTGATAGTCGATATACCTGATTCTCTGTTGGGATAGCCAGACAGCATTCAAAACCCCAAAACCCCTTAGTGAGGTTTATAAGTGCTTTGATTTGTAGGGTATAGTTGGGGTCTTATTGGGGTTAGTAAGAAAACGCAAGTTTTAAGTGAATTTAATGAATATTTAATGAGTATTAATGAGCTTAATTCAAACAAATTTTATCTGCTTATCTTTGTGGTATCTCTTGAACTTAGCTCTCTTTAATGTTTCAAGTATATCTTCTAATGATGATCTTGGATATACTGGAGCTCTTACTATGATCATCTCAACCATTTTCTTAATCTAAGTGCATACATCTTCTTGCTTTATATGTTTAACAGCATGCTTATTGATTACTTTTCTTGCTTTGTTCCGAAGTACGACATACTTTCCATATCGCACTCTAAAATAATTGCTCCTACCGCCCAGACATCCCACTAAACAGAGCCATTAGTCCACTTCTCTCTTATTGGGAAGTACCCAGGTGTGCATAGCACTTTAGCTAAAGTCACTATTTCTTACCTTATTGCTCTATTGAAATCAATGACTACTATTTCTAAAGGACAGAGATTTACCATTACATTTTCTGGCTTCAAATCTCTATGAACATACCCTAGATCATGCAGCTCTATCACACCCTTGGTCATTTCCGTGAGTATCTCATTCAAGTCATCTGGTATCTATTATGGTAGAGATAATCTCTTAGAGTCATTTCAAATTCTTGAGTCGTAGTGCAATAAAACCATGTCCAAGAATAACTCTATCGAGTTTAAGCAAGTTCTTGCATTACCTTTTATCAGCCTCTCTTAGTATTATGTATTCATTGGCAAACTCATTTTGATACTGCTCGTTCCTAATAAGATATTTGAAAGGATATACTTTATAAGCATACTCATCAACTACTATGACTTTTGCCTTGTTAGCCACATCAATATGTAAATAGTTGTCAATGCAAAAACTGAGATCTACTGCATTTAATGCAAGTATATACATAGCTCTCTCTTACAAGCATGCTATATATAATTCATTAGCTGGTTGGTTCATTGACTCAAAACGTTTCTGCTTCTTAAGTCTCTCTTCCTGCTCTCTTTAAGACTCTATAGTATTGGAATTTCTCTTGGCTGGTATAAGTTTTTATGTTTCTTTATCTTGCATTAAAAACTCACTTAAATGATGTTTTTGAATGTGTCTTTTAACTTTAGCCGAGTGAGTGTAAGACTTCATGCAAGTCGTGCACTAATACCTGCCATCGACCTTTTAGTGCTTAAAATATATCTTAGCTCACCCAGAGTGCATCTCTTTGATGTGCCTCTTCAAGCTCGAATCAGCTGAGAAGAAATTTTAGCATTCATCACATTAAAATTCTTTAATCTTTTCTAGTGGGAGATGTTCTTTTAACTCCTCAACATCTTCGATTAGCGTTTAAATACTTATCTCTGCTCTCTGCTTCCTGATATTTATTTCTAGAACAAACACCTCTGATTCAAACTCAAGAGCTTTAAGCTCTTCCTTTTCAATGTATATGATCTCTGGCTTCTTAGTTTATCCAAAGTTTAGCTAAGATTACCACTGCCAAGAGAGACTGCTTTGCGATTTAAGTTAGCCGCCATGTTTAAATTCAAATTTAAATTTCTATTATAAAGCTCTAATAACCTCTCTAGTTATAGTAACTTTGTATAGGAGTTGGTACTGCAACAACAATGGTTGATTCTTAGGCGTTAGACATCATATTTATACTAAGTTTATAACTATAAATTTTCTAAATTCATGCTTAATATTTTCAATTTTGGTACCAACTGAGAAAAAATTCAGGTTGGTACTGGTACCAATTAGGTTTTGAACCATTTTGGAACTTTTCCATTAAAACCTCATTACTTTAAAACTAGGTACTAATTAAGTTTTGGTACTATTAAATTGGTACCAATTAAAATTAAACGAATTTAGTACCAGAACTAATTAAATTTAAACAAATTTATCTAATTTAATGGAACTAAATTGATAAAAATGGAGCTCAATCACTGCAGTTTGTTACAGCTTCTGCAAACTTTCTCCACGTATCTTTGCAGGGTTGACCTCCTATAAGATGCCCATATTTAATAGTAAGATTTTAAACAAAAGGATCCAGAAGTCTATAAGTTATAATTTGAAATTCATTAATAGGAAGAGGAACAAAGATGGAATCACTCAATGATCAAATGAAAAGAGTCGAGGCTCAAGAAATGATATCAAGATTCAGAAGTAAGGAAGATCTTATCGATACCTAACTTTACATGGTAGATAACTTGATGACTATTAACATATTATACAGTTGGTTTATTCCTTCAAACGATGGAAGGTACAAAAATTTCATTCTTGAAAGCAATACTTTGTGAGGAGAAAAAAGCTTTTAAAAATAAAGACATTAAACTAATCGAAATTCCCAACTACCCTGAGATTTCAGTCACTAATCTTTATGAGGATGCCATGTAAGATGAGGAAGTGGTAGTTTACCTTCTTATCAAGAAAGAACTCTCTAATAAACTACCAGAGAGGAACTTCTTCTTTGGTGTTCTTGGTACAATAAAAGAGGATAATCTCAGAGAAATTATTGAAGAAGCACATAAGAAACGATATTATATCTCTCCTGAAGACAAGAAGAAGCAAGGCATTCTAATAAGCTCAGCTTGGCTAGAGGACTTAAGAAGCATCCTTATCTTTCAAGTAAGCTTTGACATATAACTTTGTAGAAATCT
>ARYC01004739.1:0-28927 GCA_000711775.1 Oxytricha trifallax
AATGCGATTGACTGTCTTGTAAGATATTCCATACTTTTTATATATGTTCGCTATAGATTAAGCAGAGATGTGAAGCTCAGGAAATTGGCGATGAAACATCACAGCCCTCTAGGCTAGAGAGAAATGAGCCCAGTTTTAAGAGTCTTATCATTTATAAGATATTCAATATGATGCTGCTAAAATTTTAAGGGTCTCTTAGGCTAGAATTAAGATGCTATCTCTTTAAATTCAATGCTAATAGACAGTGAGACCTCACAGTTGCTGGAGATTTATGGAGTAGCCTTGCTATAAGACGTATAATTCAGAACAGCCTTGAGTTATTCACTATATTAATCACATCCATATCGCAACTTAAACAATAAATCTATATACTCACTATCATAAACTGACCCCATACCTCGCATATACTCACTTAAAATACTAATATTTAAACATTAAACCCCTACATAAACCCTATTAAAACCCTAATAAAGTATGCTAATAGTCTACTTTTATCAATCAAAAACTCAATCAAACTACTGAAAGGGTTTTGGGGTTTTGAATGTAAACTATGAACTCTTCATCTTTTATCACATACTTGTAGAGATTAGTGACAGAAATCTCTGGATAGTTTGGTATTTCTATTAACTTAAAATCTTTATTTTTAAAAAGTTTTCTTTCAATCACAGAGTATTGCCTTTATGAATGATATTTTGGTACCTCCCATGGTTGGAAGAAACAAACCAACTAGAGAAGTTGTTAAAGTATATATTGTATTATTAACATGTTGAGTGAGGTATCGATAGAGATTCTCTTTGCTTTAAATCTTGATATCATTTCTTGAGCCTCAACCCTTTTCATTACAGTAGCTCATAGATTCCATCTTTTTTCCTTCTCCTATTATTGAATTTTAAATTTTAATATATAAACTTCTAGATCCTATTGTTAAAAATCTTACTATTAAATATAGGCATATTATAGAAGGTCAACCTGGTAAGGATACGTGGAGAAAGCTGGCAGAAGCTGTAACAAACTGCAGAGATTGAGATCCATTTTTATCAATTTAGTTCCATTAAATTACTACTAAAATTGTTTAATTTTAATTATTACTGGTACTAATTCGTTTAACTTTAATTGGCACCAATTTAATAGTACCAAAACTTAATTAGTACCTAATTTTAAACTAATGAGGCTTTAATAAAAAAGTTCCAAAATGGTTCAAAACCTAATTGATACCAGTACCAACCTGAATATTATCTAAGTTGGTATCAAAATAAAAATTATTAAGCATGAAATTAGAAAAATTATAGTTATAAGCTAATTATAAATATGAGATCTAACATCTGATAGTCAACCATTATTTCTGCAGTGTCATCTCCTATTCATACCTCATATAACTAGAAAGATTTTTAAAGCTTAATAATAGAAATTCAAATTTCAATTTAAATATGGCGGCTAACTTTAAATCGCAAAGCAGTTTATCTTACAACTGGTTAATAATAGCTCTAAGAAACAAGAGGTTATTTATATTGAATGAGAGGTTGAGCTCAGAGCTCTAGAGTTTGAAGCAGAGGTCTTTTTTTATGGAAGTATTAAACAAGAAGTTTAAAGCAAATTTGGGAATTCAAATTACAATCGAAGATGTTGAAGATAAAGAACAGCAACCAATAGTATAGTTAAAAACTTTGAATGTCAAGAGTGGAAAAATTTCTACTCAACAGAGTAAAGTTAGAAAAGGCATGTCTAAGAAAAACATTCGGTTAAAACAAAGATTTATTTCAAGCATGAAACGATAAGGTAGATGGCAGTTATTAGTACACTACATGCATAAAGTCTTACAATCACTTAGCTAAAGTTAAGAAGCATATGCAAAAGCATTTCCTTAGAGTTTCTGATCCAAGATAAAGAGACCTAAAACCTTATACCTAATAAGAGGAAGTCTAATACTATTGTAGAAATACATTTGATTTGGGAAACATATTTATAATTAATAGATTAATAATTTAAAATTGTGGCAGTTAACTTTCTGGAAACCCAGACAATATGGTACTTGTTCGATAGAGAATCCAAAATCAGCTGGACTTTACTACTCTCGGTACCCCTCTATCGTATTCCTTGAGCGAGTTAACTCGACTTTAAAATTCGGTGATTTGTTAAGTAGAATTTAATATAAAAATTAAAGTCGAGTTAACTTGCACCAGGAATGCGATAGAGAGGTACCGTCAATAAACAACAAGTCCAGCTAATTTTTAATTCTCTATCGAACAAGTACCATATTGTCTAGGTTTGCAGAAAGTTAACTGCCACAATTTTAAATTATTAAACTATTAATTATAAATATTTTTCCCAAATCAAATGTATTTCTACAATATTGAGTCTCAGAAAAAGTAGACGGAGAGACTCAAGAGATAGAAACTGTTTGAATTGATGAATCAACAAACAGGTAATAAAATTTTAGTATACTTCTTAGCGAATCTATGAAAATACTTGCATTAAATGCAGTTGATATTTTCACTTGTATTGATAACTACTTGCATATTAGCGTGCCTGAAAAAGCAAAACTTATAGTGATAGAAGAGTATTCATATAAGGTATATCCTTTCAGCTATCTCATTAAGAATGAGCAGTATTAAAATGAGTTTACTAATCAATATATGATTCTTAGAGAGGCTTAGTTAAGAGATTGCAAAAACTTGCTTAAGAAAGTTGGCGTTATTTTAAGGTATGGTTTTATCGCACTAAGGCTAAAGAAACTTGAAATTGCTTTGAAAGACTATCTATATTGTAGAAATACATTCGAAATTGGGAAATTATAATTAAATTAATCAAAATAAAATCAAATTAGTGGCAGTTAAAGTTGGCCAATTTAAACGAAATTGGGCTCATTCGATAGAGAATTGAAAATTAGCTGGACTTTATTATTGGCGGCACTATTTTATCTCATCCCTGGAGCGACATAACTTGAGTTTAATGTGAGGGTATAATTTATTGAATTTAGATTAATTTAATTAAATTCAAGTTATGTCGCTCCAGGGATGAGATAAAATAGTGCCGCCAATATTAAAGTCCAGCTAATTTTCAATTATCTATCGAATGAGCCCAAGTTCGTTTAAATTGGCCAACTTTAACTGCCACTAATTTGATTTTATTTTGATTAATTTAATTATAATTTCACAATTTCGAATGTATTCCTACAATATCATAACAATATTCTGATGAGATGATATTCTATCACATATGATTAAGGGTGTCTCATTGAAATTTGACGCCTAAAAATGTTATGCTGCATCTCTGTCCTTTACAGATCGTTGTAATCGATTTAAATAGAGCCTTAAGATAAGAGTTAGTAACCTTAGCAAATGTCCTAGGAACCCCTGGATACTTCCCAATCACAGAGAAGTGGACTAATGACTCAGTTTTGTGGGATGTAGAGGCAGTTGCTGCTATTACACTAAATAAAAACTAAATGATATATTTGAGCCACTAGATAGAGCAAGATTCAAGAGATAATACAAAGACAAGCAACAAATTCACTTGACAAAATTCAACTAATATTCCTTCAATGCATATTAAATTCACGTAAAACCTGCGCTTTCTCTACTAACCCACAAAGAACTGATAAAAGGGTTTTGGGGTTTTGAATACCTATTACATTTAAAAATAATATTAAATAAAAATATTTATAGGGAAATAAGAGAGCATAATATTTTGAAATTATAATTATAACAGAATTAGAGTAGTTTTGTCTAAATGAACAGAATTATCATAACCACAAGCAAATATTAAATATCCATAATATTCCCTAAATAACTACTTCTTCTCAATATCTCTCAGAGTTCCTTCAAACTTACTTCTACATAAACTCAGCTAAAAGCAAGATTTTACTACTCTGGCCAAGAACTTTACATAACAAGAATCTATCTCCATTTTAATTTCTATAATAATAATCAATGAAATTCATGATTCTTGCCTAACTTATTATTTAAAAAATAAATTTATTGTATATTTATCTAAATACCATAAATTCTTGATCTTTATTGAGTTATCTTAATTTTAATAATATATAGTCCATTTATTTTAGTATCAGAAATTTTTTAATTTAAAGATGTATGCAGGCAAATGCTAAATAAATTATTATAAATATTATATGTTTAAAATACTTAGTAAAAATTAAATTCATGTTTAAATAATCCTTGTAAATTTATAAAGAATCTATAAGAGTCTATTCTAAACTAATAGAATTAATAATATTATTAAACTAGGAATAAACTTCCCTAAAAATATTATAATAATATGACTTAAGGGCTTTAACAATTCATAAAAGAATATAATATATCCAATTAAATAGATAAAAATAAAGGTGACTTTTTTTAGATATTTACGTTAAATTATGAATTTAATAAGACCCTAAAATCATTTTTATAAATAGTATTGTAAAATATATTAATTAACTTTTTCATAAACATAATAATTCTACTTATTGATTCTTATAATTATATTAAAAAATAATAACATTAAGAATCGAACCCTTCATTAGTAAATTATATGTCAGTATGTATTACCAACCTACCATATGTTTAATATCATTGATTTGTTTCCTTAATTTCCCTTTATTTCTGTTAGGGATACTTTCAGAGAGATTTTCTAATTCTATTTGTCTTTATTGAAGATTTACTTATTAATTTAGGGGAAAAGCTTCCGCATTAATGCTAAATGCTTTAAGAAATTCTTTACTCTTAATATGAAAAAATTATAATATTAGAGGCTTTTGTTATTCTAGTGTAAGAAAATATTAATTGGAAAAGTTAAAATTATCTTTAAGATAATAAATATTCTTAGAATAGACAAGTCAGGATTGGGATTAAGAAGTAATGATAAGTGCGTATGAAAAAATAAAAAACTCCAAAGTTATATAATTATTAAAAAATGATATTAATGATTATAATGAAATAATGCAAATTACACTTATATAAAACTCTTTAATTTCTATCCAATTAGCTTCACCCCTTATTCAAGCAAAATATTTATTCTTGGGGTTTTATATAGTTTATTTCCAGTAATTCGAAAAATCCAAGCAACCATCGGCATATTTATAATTTTCTTTCGCATAAATTTTAATTCTATTATCAATAAAAATTAAAGTTCTATATTTTAATGTTTAAACATAAATTTTAAATTATTTAGGTTTTTTAAGATATTTTTTAATCAGATATTAGATAATTATTGTGCAATGATTAAAGCTTCATTTTTTAATTATAGCATTATTATTTATTATAATATATAATTGAATAAATAAATTAAATTTAATCTGTAAAAGAACATATAATAATGCCTAAATGGTAGTTCATTTACTTAGTTATGTTTTATAATTATGAGCTAATAAATTAAAGAGTAAATAAAATTTAGTTTAATATAGTTAAAATAAAACAAAAAAACTATATTTTAAAATGTAAGGCAATCAAGAAATCTTGGGCAACTTTTATCGAATGCCTTACATTTAATAGGTTCAATTCGTATAAATATGAGTAGTGAGAAATAATATAAAATTGATTGATATAATTCTCCTATATTAATTATTACAAATAGCTGAATATAAAATATTACCACATGTTTTTAAACGGTTAATGAATTTAAATAACTCAAAGCCTTAATTAATGAATAATAAATTCTAATTAAAACATCTCAATTAAATATGTCTATAAATAAAACACTATTAGCAAATTAAAAATTTTAATTGGAATGATTTAGTTAGGTTAATTTTGAAAACATTATTATTATAGCAATTAAAATGGATATTCCTGTTATGTAAAGTTCTTGGCCAGAGTAGTAAAATATAGCTTGTATCTGAGTTTATATAGAAGAAGATTTGAAGGAACTCTGAGAGACACTGAGAAGAAGTAGTTTTTTGGGGGATATTATGAATAATTTATCAACTCTAATTATGTTTTAATTATCATTTCAAAATATGATGGTATCTTATTTAATAAAATAATGTTTTTATTAAAATAATATAAATATAGAAAATTAGAATATTTTAAACTATTTGAGTAGTGGAATAAAGAATTTATAATGGCATTTTGTATGTAACTTATCACAAATTAACTTTTTATTTTTAATGAAACGGCACTGTTTATAAATTCAGCTTTTTGCATTCTGATATTTTTCATGTTTTTACTTTCAATTATATAGGTCAGTTATTGTTTTTGCAATATTCTGGTGCTTATTTCACTCTGGATGAGTTATCCTCTTTAATTTCAAAAATTTTTATTTTTTCTTGTTTGGCTATTTCTTTCTTTAATAACTCTTTCATTTTAAAACTAATTAGAATGGTAGAGAAGATAAATGTACTTAAAGAGTGAGGTGGATCTATCTTTAAAATAGTAAAGATCAATTGAAAAGTTAGAAAATACTGAGAGCTTTAGGTTGTCTTATCGCTTGGCAATCATCCATATATCTTAAGATCATTGATATCAGCAGTGTAATCTTTGTAAGTTCTATCGAAACCAGTTTTCTCATTTTTAAGCCCATTTCTAAATATATCAACAGAACTTTCCTCATTGTAGCCACACTACTTCTTTTTATAATCATCGAAAGATAATCGAAGACTGCGCATTCATAAGCTGTAAGTATAAGTAAAAAGAATTTAATTAAATCTTTTGGAATATTTCTTGAATCAATTTGTAAAGTCGAGATATCATACTGATATTAATTTTCATCACTAATTTCTTAAGTAAAGAGCTTCATCCTTAATTTCTATTGTCAAAAGATTCAGAATGCAACTAAATGGTTTTCCTCTAAATTCTATTAAATCTTTTTGTCTAAATGGAATACTCTGTATATAATATTTTCAGGTACTAAAGTAATTCCTCCGAATTCTAGAGGTTTATTTTATGGCATCCAGTCCAAATAAAGAGATTCCTGAGCTTTTTAACCTTTTCATATCTGAAGTAATGCTATTATTATTAATATTTCTCTTTAACTAGGTCTAATCCTCATTATGCCAGAGTTTATACTTGGATTCATAGTCTGTCCTAATGGTCATAGAATTTAAGTTTAATTTATTAATAAAATTTTGAAGATGTTTATGTTAATAAAATACACGTTTCACATTTTATGGCTATTTTACCATGAGAAATTTCAATTTTCCTTTCGCTGTTTTATTCTATATAAAATATTTACTTATTTTATTTAAAGTGCTTTCTCTCTTTCTCTACCCAACTTAAATAGAGTAGAATTTTTAAGAGACTTGTTATTAATCTTTGATATAGCTAATTATGAAAATAAGAGGAAATCTTTAATTGAAAATGAAAATTAGTTGAATAGATAAGTATTAGTATTTACAAAGACAAAAATGGTATCATTGTCAAGTGTTATTATTTCACCATTCTCCTTCATATATTCTGCCATCTTTCCATTCTTCTGGTGTTGTTCCCGTTCTGTTTTTTTGTCCTTCGAGTCTTCTGTCTGTAGCTTTCAAAGATCTTCACAAACCTATTGCTGAAATATAATTATTTTTAGATATGTTTTTTGTAACTTACAAATTTTGTTTAGTGGCCGTCATCTTCTGCTCAAAAATTTTTACATATTTATTATTATTAAATCAATTATTAATTACTTATATTTTTCTTTAAATTAATCATGAATGCTTTGCTTGCAATTAATGCTATCTGCAAGATTTTTATCGAAAGAAAGTCTTAAAGGTCATTAAAGCTTAATTGTGAAGGGTATCAAAGGTTACAGTGTTTTAATTTTGATTGGCACTTTAGCTAATAGAATTCATTTGAATGGCAGTAGTATCATTTCTTTAAAATTCGTTTTAATGCAACTATAATAAAACAATTTGATAAAAAATTGATGCTAAATGATATCTTTGAACAGCGCCTTTCACTGTCACTATCATATATTCTAATTATAGTTACTACTCGATAAATGTGACAAGCTGTTTGTGATTTAATTTTGATTGAAAAATTAATTTTTCTTAGAGAAGCTGCTATTTTGTTGCTAAAAAATTTCTAATAAATTTTCATTTAATATATTAAATTAAGTATTTTAATTTATATTTCAATTTATTTTTTATTTTTTTATTAAATTATATCATATCAAATTGATTTTAATACCAAGCTAAATTAAATCGATATAAATTAGGTCATGATGTTTTTTTTAATTTTTATTTTTAAATAATTTTATGATAAATATTATAAAAAATTAAAAATAAAAATAATAAGATAAAAAATTTAAGTTATCCTATTAATGGTAATAATTTTACATAGGAAAACTTATTACTTTTTATTACTCTATACAATTTTAACAAAATATATTGCTTTTAAGTATAAATTTATCCGTAAATAAATACTATATTGTAAAAAAAAATTTGAATTTGGAAAATTAACTATAATTAAATTAAATATAAATCAAAATCTTGGCAGTTAAAGTTGGTCAATTTAAACGATTTTGGGCTCATTCGATAGAGCATTCGAAATTAGTTGGACTTTATTATTGGCGGTATTATTTTATCGCATACCCAGAGCGAGAAAACTCGACTTTAATAATTTAATGAATTAAGATGAGTTTAATTAAAGTCGAGTTATCTAGCTCCAGGGATGCGATAAAATAATACCACCAATAATAAAGTCCAACTAATTTCGAATGCTCTATCGAATGAGCCCAAGATCATTTAAATTGGCCAACTTTAACTGCCAAGTTTTTGATTTATATTTAATTTAATTATAGTTAATTTTCCAAATTCAAATTTATTTCTACAATAATAGTAATGCTACACAACTTTCAGATCTAGCTTTTAACCAAATAAGACCAAGAAAATCAAGATGCACATTAACTGCCACATATAAATACATATTCTAAAACAAGCCAAAGTATATAAGATTTAGAGCTGAAAAGAAGACCTTGACAAATGTAATCTCTCAAAAGACTTTTAAGAAAACTTAGAAAATAGAGTATAGCCAGGGGATGTATAATTTTGATTACTCAATAAGTTTTCTTTTCAAATTTCATGAAAATACTCTAATCTATCTTAATTTCAGAAAGTATTTTGACTTCCATATTTACTATGTAAGAATGAGATGATAAATATGCTGTGAAGACTGCCGTCATATAGATACGAAGACTACTTTCTAGTTTGCCAATAAGAGATATTCAAAATAAACAATTTTTATATTAGTTCACTTGGCATACATTTAACTTGTATATTTTAATATGGGTTTAAATGAAGTGTTGCTACAAAGGAAAAGAATAAATAATATATAATATATATATTCTAAAATGCGAATTAATTGCTCTTGGATGGTATTAAAACCGATTAAAGATTTAAAAATTTGCCAATAATTGGAGGGTATATGATTTAAGCTTATCGCTAATAAATATTTAAGGTTATGTAAAGCTTCTTTATGATATTTATGTTTAAGTATATGACTGATAATCTTATGAAAACAAATGATTTGATAAAATGATTAATTAAATTTTTATAATCATTGAAATCTTAAATGTATAATTTGTATATTAAAAGAATAATATAAAAAGACATTTCTTAGTCTTACATTTCACTATATATCAAGTAATATTTCTAAATAAATGCGTGAGTAAAGAGTAATTCTGTCTCGTAGATGCTTTTGATATATTATGCTTTGAAAATGCTAATTATATAAGTAGTGAGTATAATAAATTACACAATGCCGAGCATGATCCATCTTCACTATTATAAATTACTATATTATTTTATTTATTCCATTTTATTTAAAATTCAAAATCAATTGTATTAATCTATACGTTTTTATGAATGTAGTGATTTGACAAGAGGAAAATAAAACATTACAGCTATTGGCATTACAAATCAAAGAGTAGTATTTAACAGAGAAAGTTAAAAAGTTATCAACAATGCCTTTGATTGGAATGATATGCGCTATTGTATTAAGGAGATGAAACTTGTTGAGAAACAAATTGCGCGAATATACAAATTAAAGTAAATGGAAACAAATTCCTAATAATTTTAATTAATATATTTTTGCTTAATAAGCGTCCTTGCAACAAACATTGCAAACCACACCATGCTCACGGATATATATTTATTTGAAGGAGTGACAAAATGCTCAGAAAACTTGGGGTCAAGAAGGAATGCTAGTTAGATATATTAAAAGTTATGTCTAGTAATGATTATGCAGTTGGTTAAAATGCTAATTATCTATCAGGTGTTTCAATTACTGGTAGAGTACGATTAAATAATTAAACTTTTTATTGACTTTTAATTATAATTAAAGATTAATAAACACCATGTTTAATACATATCTTGAAACCAAATGAAATGAAATCACATATGGAACAGGAGATATTGGTACTATTGAATCAAAGCGTGGTCTAAAATATTATAATTTTTTGTTTTAATATTTTTGTATTATTTGATAATTCAATATATTGACAAATATTTTCTGCTAACTGGGATTAAT
The DNA here is from genome assembly GCA_000711775.1 of Oxytricha trifallax. Classification (NCBI taxonomy): domain Eukaryota; phylum Ciliophora; class Spirotrichea; order Sporadotrichida; family Oxytrichidae; genus Oxytricha; species Oxytricha trifallax. The sequence goes on from ARYC01004739.1 coordinate 10,437, forward strand.
CAAACATTTTATGATCTGTAATGCACTGTTAAAGTTGCAGGTTCAACAGTAATATAGGTCTCGTCGATCGTTATTTTAGGTTTGTTGAGGAAAATATTGATGTATACTTACTTTGTGACAGCTTTTAATTGCATATTTTACCATATTAAAAGGCGATATATTAATTAGCGGCATGAGTCTGAACACTACTAAGGGACACATAGAATAAATTTTATTACCACAATTACAATAATTTTATATCAATGATTTTCTATTTTAGTTGGTGATAAATAAATATAGAGGAACCAATATTGGAAGTTCCTTATTTGTGTATTGCTGAATTAATTCAAGCTAAGGTGAGAATAGTGACTTAAAAAACTCAAAGATAAGCGTTGACAACGGAATGAATATAATAAGCTATGTTATGCAAAGTTAAGCTGATTTCATAAGAGTGGTGTTTAGATTAATTTTAATACTGTTTAATAAAAAAATAAATTTTAAATATCCTATTGATAATGGTAAATATACATCATAATCAAATAGTAATAGATCGAAAGAAAAATAAAATGATATAGCAGGTAAAGGCGTAGCAATAACAATAGACTAAATAGTTGGTTATTTGAATTATTTAAAAGAGAGTCAAAAGCAAAATTCATAATAATAGATTATTTACTCCATTTATTATAAATATAAAAATATTTGAGAATGTAAATTATATATATAAAATAAACAGCATATGTATACACCCATTGAGATTATCTGATTAAAGCAATTACTATTGTATATTTTAAATATTGATAAAATATAAAAAATTAGGAAATAATTAAATTAAAATAAAATACAGCTGTCATTATTTGAATAATCACGAATTAATTTATAATATATTAATATTAATTACTATTCACAAGTATAATATACTAATGCCAACTACTAATTGATACGAATTAGCATAAAATGCATGAATAATTATTTTTACATTCTCAAAATCATTCTATTTAGTGAAATTATTATATAGTTTATAATATTTATTCAGTTTAAAATTACAAGTTATATGTTTAGAGTGCATTTAATTCATGTATATTTTTTCGAGACTGTAGCATCTATATAGATTGCCAGCTGCATTTTTTGTTCAAATTCTATAACAATTTTAAAACCAATTTTTGGGAATCTCTAAAATAGTTTCTTGTAAATAATTTTAGTCTTATTTTTTGAAAAATGTTAAAAACTTATGAGTAAATTTAAAAAAAAGAATTTGTTAAAGATTTTAGTTCAAACCCCTTATTCTCATTTTTATTCTAGGAGTGTGTAAATATATATTTTTTATTATAAAATGTATATTCTTAAATTAAAAAAATGTTTGATCAATAATATTAATTAAGGTTGTAAAATACACATCCAATAAAAAATTTATCTGCCCCAAGATAAATGATGGAATTATGATAAATAATGTGGAAAAATATATGATTGTAAGAATATAATTAAGATAAACACTAATACTTAATGTGATAATCAAAAATGGAAATCTTAAAAAAAACAGTTTAATCTTTCCACTCACCTTCACAGACATCACCATCTGCATGTATAAGTCTTTTCTTCTGTCTTTGAGCTGCTCTGGGAAATTACTGTCTTCCGCATCCTAAAGTCTTACCAGGGTGGACCTCTGTAAAAATAAAATTTTAGATATCTTTTTTGTAACTTACATTTTTTGTGAGTGCACAGTCTCCACCAGCGTTAACATCTAAAGGTTTTCATTTTGTAATTCTTAATTTCATTTTTATTTATCAATTCTCGATTATTTATTATAAATGGTAACTTTAACTTTAATATCTGATTGTGTTTTCTTTTGCGTGCATCTCCAAATTCATTCTATCTGAATGTTAAGAATCTAAATAATATGAATCTCATTCATAAAAGTTCCTCGTCTTCTCATCTGTTGCTTCTGACTATAGATACACTGGTGGCACTTACATTAGTATTCCATACTTCGACAAATACATCACTTTCGTTACCATGACCATTTATCTTCTTGTTTAAAATTATGGATGCAGTCTTTTTCATCAGTATCGTATTAAGGAGATCAGACCACTTTTTTAAAGAGGGTAAATACGTGTTATATACTAAACAAATTCCGACGTATGTTATAAAATAGTATTGCAAACAAAGTTCCGATAAAATATCTGAATTAGCGATTGATCAGGGCACTACTCTATTTAACGTTCGAAAAGGAAAGGGAATAGAGGTTCCGACATAGATTATGATCTGAGATAACTTGTCATCTTAATTTTGCTGACCTTGTCAACTTATGAAAAAATTAACAGAAATCAATTGATAATAAAAAATTTATTCACACTTTATAATTTTCAATTACTTTTATATATATTATAAATTCATTTATAAAAATCAATGAAATTTCGAGAAAAATACCTTTATAATTTATCTAAAAGTAATTAAAAATAAAATATGGTGAATAAATTTTTTATTTTCAAATGATTTCTGGTAACATTAACAATTTTACTTATTTCATCTTTCTTTAATAAATCTTTCTTCAAGTGAAAGTGCGTCTAGCTCTTATGCTCAATGTTTTTCGTTCTGGAATTGTCATTAGAATGATTTGGCTTTCATTGGGGATAGAAATCTTTCCATTTGGTCTACAATGAATTCCTGAATCTCTCTATTGCAAACTGTTGACTCGTTGGCATATCTATCAATGAAGATTCCATCAACTCAAGTGCTTCAGAGTTCCTCCATATATTCTTTTTCCTTAAGGGAGCTGGTTCAGATGCTAAGGGGATCGAGGTTGATGTTTGCTTTAGTAGTACCTATTAGACTCTATACTGCCATTACTACAGCATTTCACCTTGCATCTAATAAAAATCCACTTTTAACTGCTATAATTCATAAAAGGATTTGCGAAAATCACTTAAATTGTAATAAAAAACCCTAAAGCATGAAATTGATATGATTTTATTTTAACCATTTTACATTAGGGATAGATAACTACTCAAGTAGAAAAGCTGTTTAATTTTTATCAGAATATGCTGTTATTTAATAAAAACTAGTAACCCCTAAATATAGTTGATATAATGTGTGGTTTATAAAAGTGTATTGATACAAATAATTATTGTCTATTAATGATTTGCGGGAAAATTTAGACTATAAATATTTTGCTGATATAAATCAATTTTTATGCTTATTAAAAATTGAAATCAAAGGAAGAAAAGAGAAAACTTTAAGATATGTTTAGAGATTAAGTTAATAAGATTATTAATATTATAAATAATTATTATATTTTAAAAATTAATTTTAATTAAAAATAGAAATGATTAAGACTTATCCTACAGTTCAAAGAATCTCAATTATTGTTGATAAATTGAAAGATAGTCCCATAATAGTTGGTAATCGTAAATCTTAGATCCCTTGGCATCCATGAGTTGTTGGCATTTGAAATAGTGTCATTATTTATTACATGTTCATTAATCTTACTTCTTTCATCAATCATTTTATTGTAGCTAGAAGGGAATCTACTTTCATGCTATTGAGAGACCACCACTGTACTCACAAAAGAATGTTTAACTGTTAAATGTTATATTCCTGAATAAATGTGGGTTAGAGATCCACAGATTCTATGAGTAGCAGTGATTGAAAACTGAACTATCATCTCTATTGAATAGACCTCCCATTTATTAATTTACTTATTAAATACTGGAAGTCTGTAAATTAATAAAACCAACTACTTAAATAATTTAGCATGATAATTAATTCATTTAATAACAATGACAAAAAACAATGATATTTGTTTTTAAAGCATTTATATAATATCAATTTTTATATTAATCAATATTATTTAAACTATAAAATTTTTCAAGTCCAACATTAAATTAAAAACACAGAATGGGTATACTGAGCAAAACACAAAGGGATATCATATAGGATGATATAGAGAACAATGAATTCTTACACCAAGCACAATATACAATAAACATCATCAAATAAAACAAAAATTAATGGGGCCTTCATATCTTAGAAATTATTACTTTCTTAGCCAGAAAAATCATCAGGAAAGGCTTCTCAACAGCAAACTAGTTCCAACTTCAACTAACAAAGATCTAATTTGAAGGAGAAAACAACTGTGAAGAGGTACAATTATAGACTTAACAATTATTTCAAATGCTAAGACTTGCTTCTATTAATAATAAAATCATAATAATCCAAAAGACTGCAACAATAATCCCACTAAGTACAATCTTTTGCTCTAAATTCTTCAATCTCAGAAAAACCAGCTTCACCTCCTAATGAACTAGAGCTAATAGAGTACTCCATAGGTAGTAACTAAGAATGTTGCTATACAATAGACGATCCCTTAAAACCTGACAAAAATGACAACCTCATAATAAAAAGAGTTATTTACTCAGAAAATGAGGAAGACTGGAGATGTGAAGAAGAAAAACAACAATACTATGAATACGACTAAGAGAGCTTACGTACAGAGATTTCAAGTCAATTCACTAACTACTAAGAGAAAATCACTAAATCCTAGTTGGAAACCATTAAATACTGACAGGTTTAACTTCAAAACAGTCTAAAATTATAATGACGTCAATGAATTAAATTAGTATTAAATAGAAGATTAATAAGAAATCTAAAATTTAAAATTAGTAATAAATATGGATCCTAATTAAAGTTTTAATAATTAATAAATTAATTATTATTAAGTTGGATCCTACCAAGAGATGTAAACTATTTCAAGGGCGTAACTTTAAACCAGGTTCGACACTAAAGAATCTTGCATTATCAATATGGATTAACTCAAAGACTCTAAATTATACTAAGTAATAAAAAGATACTCTGATGCAATTACTTCAATATACGTCAACCATAGTCAAAAATAAACTTGTTGAAATCATAAGGATAGATGATAATACGCTAAAGGCATATATCATACAAAAAACTATACTCAGCAATTAATACCCCAGACGACCTCACAGCTTTTATAAAGCTTTTTAACATAGACATTTTAAATAATGTCACTGCAAACGAATTAAGCTGTATATCCATCAGTTCCGACTATCATTACCATCTCAAAAAAGTTGAGAATTACGTAAAATTTCTTTAAAAACATGCCTACTTTTTAAATAGTGGCTTAGTTCAACCATTTACTACAAGATGCAGAGAAAACCTAGCAAAATAAAAGAACTTAAATTTTATATCTAAGTTAAGAATTTTTACACATAATTCAAATTTAAAGATCTAAGAGACTAGATTCAAAGTCTTAATCAAAAAAGAAAGGGAAGAAAATGCAGACCTCAGAGAAAAATAAACTAGAAAAACAAAGGAAAAAGAAAAGGGAAAAAAAGAAGAAGATGAAGACTCAGTCAGTTTACGAGGAGAGAATCTCCTCAAACTAACTAAAAGGGCTAGTCCCTTACAAGCTACCTTGCTTATTTCATCGGAGATCCCCAGAGACCTCAGTGTGATCTTATTGTTATTATTATTATTATTATAATCAATTATTAATAATCATTTCAAATACTTTATATAGAATAAATATTCAACTTCATTGGAGCTTTAGGTAAAATAACTAACTAGATAAGAAAAGTTAACAGAGATCTATTAGTTTTGGCTATTAATAAAAAAATTAATTAAACATTAAAATTCTAGTTTTTATTTCTTAAAAATAAATTATCTTGGTCCTAGCACTTTTATATTTTAAAGCAATTATAATAGGGATCTAAAATTAAATTAAAATTGACTAGAATAATATATCTTTAGTAGAAAAAAATTCAAATTACTAGATTATAGAATAGTTTGAACGATACCATTTAATAAAAATACTACTAGAAATTATTCAAGCCATAAATAGTTTTCCCTCATAAATAAATTAAAAAAAGGTAAGTGAGGTATAAAAACAGTGTTTTCTGGAATAAACCTGTAAAGAAATGTATTTAATTAAACATTAAATCGTTTCATTGAATATGCCTGCCAGTATTAAAGCTACTTAAATTGTCTATAAAAACAATAGGACTCGTTTAAAAGATACAAAACGTTATCAGGAACTAAGAGAAAATCAGTGTAGAGCTCTACTGTGGGGGCAAGATAAATTTATATTAAATTATATAATAATTTTTTTCATTATTTTTAACTTTCAAAATATAAGAAGTACTGAGTCTCTTTAGTAATGTGAATACTAAATCATAATCTTAATAAGCCAGATTGCTCAAGTTTTAAACTTGTAGTAGTACTTATTATTATAAAGTTATTTGATATCAGAAATAATGATAAACACAAAATAAATATTTTAATATGACTTTTGCCTTATTTAATGTGACTTATTTGAATTTAGTTATCTGTTATGCAATAATTTAACTGAAATTAATTACTAATAGTTATAAAAGAACCATTAAATGAAATGAAAACTAAGTAATTAACACTACGTCAATAGAGAACTAAATTCAACTAAATCACATTAAAATAAGGCAAAAGTCATATTAAAATGTTTAATTTAATTTATCATTATTTCTGATATTAAATAACTATATAATAATAAGTACGACTACAAGTTTAAAACTTTGGCAATTTGGCCCATTAAGTTCATGATTGAGGGTCCATATGATTAAAGAGACTCAGTACTTTACATATTTTTAAAGTTTAAAAAATGTTGAAAACAAATTCATATATAAATTATTCTATAAATTTATCTTGCCTCCCAGGAGAGCACTACCAGAAAATCATAAATCAATAAGAAAAGCATATTGATATGGGTTAAAACAATACATGAATCCTTCATTTTAAGAGTGTGTATAATACTTAATTATTTCTTTTTTTATTTTATTATTGAGTGGGTTATCAAGAAAATTCCTCTTTTTTATGTGTTTGAATAAAAAATGCTAAACTAAAAAGAAATGATTTAGAATAATTAAGATTAATATTTTAATTAACTTATGAATCAATTTTATTATAAAATCAAGAAGATTCAAGAAATATCTATGCTTTGTATTAATCAGAGATCAACAGAGGCTTCAAATTTTTTAACAAATAAATATAAAATAAAATATAAAATATTGCTTTTCATGAGAAATTTATAAATGAGGAACACCTATGATTAAAGTTTGACAAATATGAGTAATATAAATTACTTTCCAACATATTGAGTAAATGATAGGACTACTGTTATTGATATTTAAAATATGCTATTAAATTTCATAAACATATTTTATAGGAATACAGGACAACGAGGAGATTGTAGTTATAACAAAATCATTAATAACTAAAACTTAAAAGTCTTATAATTTTGAATTCTCACATTATAATTTTCTCTCCCTTTAAAGTTATTATACTTTAAAAGTCAGTAATAGGCTTCCACATAATAACAAAATCGATAGAATCATACTTTATATAAAAACTATTAAGAAAGAAAATCATTTTTTTCAAAGAGAAAGTAAATTTATTTTATTCTTTTAGACATTTTATGAATGTAGAAAAACCTTTCATATCTGTAGCAATAAAGAAAGTGGTATTAATGATTTAAATAAAACAATATTTCTCTCAAAATTCACAACTGCTTACTAGGTAAGACATAAATTAGAATCTTTATAGAAAAAATAAAGCAAAGTAAAAATTGGGAATAATTATATTCTAACTTGAACCAATACATACATAATATTAAGTGAGTATAATAAAAAATGATGAGATTTTATAAATACAAATGAAAATTACAAGATCAAATAATTTAATTAAAGAACAAATTGGATTAATTGTATTCTGATTGTCGATATTTTATATTTATACTAAGTGTATATTTACCAAAACTAATAACCAAATCATTAATGGAGAAAAAAATAATATATATAAATTTTCATTTTTATAATTCAATTCTTGTAGGCGACACTGACTTTTTTGTTGTTGATGTTGAAGTTCTAAGATTTATTTTTCAAAATGTACGATATTTTCAAAATAATCTTCCTTTAAAAATGATTTTGAGAAAATAGATTTTAACAATAACAAACAAACAAAAGCCATAGAATAATTAACATTATGGCATATTTCACAAATTTGAAAATTAATTGCAAAATAAAAACATTAATAATAATGAAGTAATTCATAGTTAAAATAAAGGTTGAATATTTAGTCACATTACAAATATATATATAGCTTAAAATGAATTAATTAAAATAAACTGCTATATTGAATAATAAAAGCATAAAAATTCTAGAAGGATCATAAATAAATTAACCAAACTGTAATCATATAATTTTTTTTTTAAAAAAAAAATCTTATTCACATATACTTTATTGAAAGTAAGAATTCATTAATTACAAAAATTGGTAAATAGGTTAATATAAAATTAAAGATTGTAATTACTACAGCAAAAAAATAACAAAGATGAGAATAATTAAAACAAAATTATTCAATAAAATAGGTAATAGAGTAAAAAGGGTTCATCAATACCTTAATAACAGAATTCTTAAGATTCAAGCAAAATATAATGATTCAAAAACGAATATTACCTAAAACAGAAATAAATAAATTGTATAAAATTGGACTTATATAGGTTGATATAAAGAGATAAAGCAGAACAAATTTAGATCAATGGCTCTTCTAGAGTAATATTTAATCTTGGATTACTAAAAATAATTAAATTACTTGAAGGAAGAATTCAAAAAGCAAATAAAAGTATAGAGACTCATTTTTCTTTATCATTATTTGTCTAGCGATAAGAAATTAACAAATCATAAGTCAAAGAGGAATTTGAAAGCTAGGCTTGATATGATTAATAAAGAGAAATAAGGTGCAACAAAAACAAGAGTCGATATTTTAAAAAGATTAAAGTCGTAAAAAGAATGACAATCGTATATGAAATGATTCAAGTAAAATTTCCCAAATATAATTTAGTCTTTTAGATACTCTATTATCAAAAGCTTTAATTTATAGGAAAAAAACAGAAACCTTCAAAGTTTAATCTTATGTCTCCGAATTTTGAAGTAGAAATACATTTAATTCGCTTATCGAAAGACATCAAGAAAAGGGTCTCTTATTTTACTGTAATTGTTGAATTTTATGGAAGGGAATTTTTTCATGAAGAAGTTTCACTTGTATCTAGATTATTGATTAAGCTTAATTTTCTAATATATTCTAAAATTCTATGCTTTGACCTTAACTTGAAATTAAACTTTCATATCAATATATTACAAAGATACGTTTCTTTCTATTCTTTGCAAAGCTAAGTGAAGAAAATAATAAAGGGAAGTTATTCAAGATCTTACTTACATGCTTGGTTAACATTCAATGTTAATCTATTATATTGTGTTTGAATATCTTAAACTAATTACTATTAAAAATAAATGCAGATGAAATAAGTAAAAGGTTATACGAAAAAATTGGAGCTTTTAATTTTCATGTTCCAAGGAAATATTCAAATATCAATTTTGAGAGAATAAAGTTTCTTTCCTTAGGCAAAAATGATAATGCAAATAAAAAATTATCGATAATTTAAAATAGGTGAGGCTCGAGCAATTCATTTAAGACGAAACTAAGTCAAAGTCCCGATACTCTTTGTTACAAATCTTATATTAGCATTTTATTTTTGCTTGTAAAATTATATTTTTTAATATTTTATAAAAAATTTTTACGTATTTATAAGTATCAATTATTATTTCTCATTCTTTTTTCTTTTGTATAGATTCAAAACTTGATTTTATTCTATTTTATTGATAAAGTTCAAATAAAATTTTTATTTTATTATTAAATTTAATATTTTTTAGTTTATATTTAAGAAAAAATTGAATTTAAAAATATTTTCTCCATTTTTCATTATATTTTTAAGATGAGAAAAATTATATTCAATTTTTTTAAAATATTAATTTTCATCATTAAAGTAGGTATATTATTTTATTATATAATTTGTAAAATATGTAATTAATTAAATGTTTATTTTGGGCCAAGACATAGAAGTAGTAAGAGAATATAGAGATGGATTTATATTTATAATAGTAATTTCTATTAAAATAATACCAAATTAATCAGTTGTTAATAGGACCTTTATCTTTAAATTAATATTAAATTATGAGTACAATTTTTAGTATTAAACCATTTAATTGCTTTTAAATTTAAAGTTTTAAATTATTTATACTCCTAAAAATGCTCATGCTTAATTTTATTTTTTAAAAAAAAACATCCTAAAATATTATAACTATATATGGTAGCATATTTATTATGATAATTGAGATCATTAAAATTTAAGATTTAGAGAAATAGTAAGATTAAAAATAAAAATACTAAACAAAACATATGAAAATATGACGATAACATAAATTTTATATGTAAAAGTTTTAAATATCACTTGATATATGTCTACTAAAGATAAAAAAGTAAATTTTATAAGTCTTTTAACAAAAAATAAATATGAAATGAAACTTTAAAACAAAATTTTAATTAATTTCAAAGATACTAATCATAAATATAACCCATATTAATTAATGCATTTATAAATCAATTAAAAATGTTTTGGGGTTTTTTCGTAATAAAAATTATTGAATATAAATTATGAATCATCTTGGTAAAGAATCATGACTTTTAAAATATTCATTTTACTGAATCATGCCTGAAATATTAATTCTCACTAAGTTTTAAATTAAGATTTCAATTTTATTATGTAACTCTAAATCGCTAAATGGATATTGAAGAAGAAGTTATTACGGTTTAAGATTTACTTATCAATTTCATTTTATCCTTGCTCAAGTGAATTTGGCAAATATATTGGTTATAATAATTATAATTCATATCGGGGCTCTAGGTTCCCGAGATTATAATACATGTAAATGTGTATGGGAGGAACGAGCTTTTTATATTAAGTTGAGAGCATTCTTCTCAGGGAGATACTAAAAGTTGTTTTTCATCTTTTTCCTCTTCTGTTGTTTTCTCTTCTTTTTGTATGTTATTTTCTATTTGTTTTTCTTCCTCTTTTTTTTTGGTCTTTCCATAGTGAGGATTAAATGTAATCTCTAAATTCTCTAAATCCGAGTTGGTTTTGAATCCTTGGATTTATATCTAGAAAAATATTTTTTTTTGGGGAAACTTCCTTTCTAAATCAAGTAGTGAGAAGAAGACAATGTCTGATTTGATGAAGTATGTGTGCCTTTGTATCCATTTATTTGAATTTTCACTTTATTGTTTAATTTTTTTGTTTCTATATGAAACATAATACTGCTTTGGTAGTAAGGATCTGTGTTCTTCATTATTACCAATGCAAATAGTCTCATCAAACTTACTTTGATATTATTTATCAAATACCATTATTATGTTTAATATCTTGGGCAATTGTGTTGTTAGCTTGTTAACCTCTTTAGTAGTTACTCTTGTGAATGGAAAGAAGTAGGCTAGTGTTTAAGCAAATATGCTAGTAGCTTGTTGGATTTGGCAAATAAGTTTATATGATTTGCATCAGAGCTTGTGATTAAACTCATATCGTTTATGTATATAAATGAATCATACCTTAAAATTAAATCGATATTAAAATAGAATCCTTAATTATAGTAATTTAAAATAAAGATTAAATGCAGATTCTAATTCACATTTATTGTTAGAATCAAATCAAATTTTTCAACTGAATACTTATAGGTAAAGTCATCACTTTCTTGCTTGGGGATGAAAGTAGTTTGAAGGAAATAGACTGTACGTTAATATAGATCAAATTTGCTGAAAGGCATATTTGTCTTTGCAGCTTTCGCAAATAATTATTGAACTATACTTAAATAACAAAACTACTTAATTGAATTATTAAATAGATTATGTAATGAGTTACTTGAGATTTGGTTAGCGAGTCGATTTAATCTAAAAAGGAAAAATTATGCGAATAGATTTTTGGAAATTAATATAAATCAATTAAGTTATTATGTAAAGTTAATTCAGTTTTATAAACATTAAAATAATTAAAAATTGCCTTTAAATTTCTAAGATAGCGATGCCTGGATCTGTGTATTCAATTTGAGAACAATCAAATTGTGGTAGAATTGCTTAATGATTTCATTTTCATCACAAAGATATCTCATACTTGAGAATTCGTTGTGAGCAGGCAACTCTACTATTCATACTTATTTTTACTAAAAAAAAATAAGTAATTAATAACATTTTGACTAAGAATTCATGAATTTGTAAAATGTCTGAACCAAAAGCTGCCGTGTTACTCAATAAATATGTAAGTTACCAAAATACCCAAAAAAATCTAAAATTTTATTTTACAGGTGTCTTACTTTGAAAGAATGTCGGGGTGACAACTAAGTATCTACAAAAAAAATCACAGAATATGTAAAGGTGTTTCTCTATTTATGCAGATAGATCTAAATACACTTGAAAATGGTGAGAACTAAAGTTTACCTTTGATAAATATAATTTCCATATTTTTGCTCATATTTATATTTATTTTATTAATTTGTTATAAATTACTGATTAATATTTTTTTTTGAAATTTATAATAATAATCTTTGGTTTAGCTATAATGTTTAAAAATATACGTTTTAGGTTGAAATATATTATTTTATATTATTACAAAGAAATTTAAAACAAAACTATTTGTGGAAAATGGGAAAATAAAAAAAATAATACATATAACATATTATTGATATATGCTCAGATTGTTTATAGAGACCATAGTTATCTAATACATAAAATTTACTATTAAGATAATTAGGAATTAATATATAATATTAGTTCAAATTTTAATGGATATTTGTAAATATCAAAATTATATTAAGGATTCAAATATTCTCCAAATAGTTTTAGTAATTCTACATTAATTTATAAAAATTAAAGCATTGATTGATATTCACAAAAAAAAAGTACAAAATTATCTATATCAAGAAAATAGCCAAAAATAACGATGACTAGAACAAAGCTCTATTTAAAATACTTTAATATGCTAAGTCTAAATAGAATTCAAGTTAAATCATAAATTAAGATAGTAAATAAACTAAATTTAATTAATAGTTAATAAGGAGTCATTATATAATATATTTATAAATGCATATTCATATCAAATAAAGTTAGATTACACTTAAATTTATATTATGTATATTTATAAAAAAATAATTTAATAATTAAAGTAGGCAATCGGACTTTAAATCTATTATAACTTAAAAATATTAAAAATGTATTAAATTTGAATCGATATATAAAAAATGAATGTATTTTATTGATTTGTGCATTTAGTTTATCAATTTTTTATCAATGTATCCTTAATGTTTGTTTAGAAAATGATTAAAATCAATTAATTTCACAGATTCCCCATATTAAATCAAGTCTTCATTAAAATTGGGACTTATAAGAATAAATAGATGTAGTAATCCGTGAAGTGGCAGTTATGAAGACAAAATCTTTAAAAAAATCATCTCGTTACTGCTGCTTCTCGTTAATCGAGATACTTCGACAAATTGAGATGCGTAGAGCTCGTCGAGTTTGACACTAAATTGGAGTGAAAAAGCGCTTATTAATCCCACTGCTTCTGTGATTTGTGTCTCTGTCCTTTCATCGCATTCTGATCGGGTATGGAAGAAAATAATTTATCGTTGCTATCTATGATCCCTTATTTTCATTTTAGGAGCCTTGGCACCGCCTCCATTCTGCTCCCAATTATTTAGGAAACCAAGGTTCCTGCTTGGAAGGGAAATTTTGGCTTTAGTCAGCATAAATTCTTACTCTAGCATATTAAACCCTGGCTAATGGCTTATTATTCAGTGAACCTGACAACATACTATTAAAATGTAACCTTAAAAAATATATTAATATCTATTTCATAATTTTATATATTTTAGTATTACCATTTTATCTTTTTAATAATAAAGGATATCAAAGTATTGTGTGTCAAATTCAGGGTGAATATGTCATTAGATATTGCTTAAAATGACCTCTGTATAAATTATAGAATCCTAATTATAATTTTTGAAACTTAAGATATAAATGGAAAAATATGTATTAAGAAGAATGAAATATTCACAAAAATATTTAAATATCATGTTTATAAAATCAAAGTTGATACCTCAAATAGAATTTTGCATAAAGTAACTATAATTTAATGCTGCTTATTTTTTTTATAATGAAATATTTCTTTTGTTTATTTCAAATTATTTAAATCACTCTCAATTGTTATATCAGTTGAATAACTATCTAACCACATAAAGGAGGCCATAGCTAAATTTACTTTAAAAAGATTTCCGAATCTGTATAAAATAATACCTGAAATTTATTAATTATTTTTAGATAATTAACTTTTTTATTCTCAAAAATTCACACTTCCATTTATAGAGTAATTTAATTTAAGATGTCTAATATCTGCAGGTAAAGAACAGTAAAATCTAATATTTTTTAAATTACATTAAGCAAATAAATTATAAAATTTCAGTTAAAAATGAATAAAATCACAATTTATAGCATATAAAATTTAGTTTAATAGTTAATTTAATAATTATTTAAAAAATAATTAAAAATATAATAGAAAACAGTTCCAACAATTTTAATAATATTTCATTAGTAGTTGTATTTATAAATCTCTGCTAAATTATGATTTATACTATATTTTTTTTAAATTAGAGAAACTTCTTATGTCATTTATTTAAAAATACAGATAATTGTAATTTAATATGAAAATATAATGAATTTGTGATGAATTAATTTATATTTCTGCTAAAGTTAATGTAAAAAGTTAATTATATTAATATTCATACCAATTTTTTAATATTTATTATTAATCAATAATTGAGTAATGCTTAATCTCTTGAATTTATTTTTTACTTACTATAAAATAATTGTCAATGAATTAAAGAATTCATAAAATTTTATTCTATAATTATAATTCAGAAATTAATTTAATCGCAAAAAAAATAAAATGGCTTACATATCTAATTAATTTCAATTTTATAACCACAAATGTTTGCAAACAACCAGTAAATCAATAATGGATATCTTGTTTAACAACATTAATCAAGCCTTATAATAATTCTATAATAAATAAAATATGTCAATTCCTCTATTCAATGTAAATGAGACATAAATTCGTTAATTATTTTTTTTTCGATTATAATTTCATATTTCACTTGTTAATTCACATCATCTCTGTTCACTTTTACTATGTATTTTCCAAGTACTCTTCATATAATACAGCTGATGATAAACAGAGTTAAAATTTAATAACAGACTGTTTCGTCAGTGAATAAACATAAAAATATAGTAAACACATTTCATTTGCTTAATAAAGAGCAATTATAATTTTAAGTAGAAGAAATTATAGTTTTTATAGTTAAATAAATATTACTATAATTGAATTTATTTAGCAAAATTGTTTATTATAAGCTTAATTAGTGACAGTTATCTTTTTAAATAAAAAATGGTTATGACAAAAAAATAATAATATACTTAATTGTATATAATTGGGCAAGAGTAGAAATATACAATTATGGTATGTGATTTGCACTTTTAAATTTAATTTATTTATAAATATAATTCATGTATAAATGTAATAATACTGTTTGCACTCCTCTGACTTGGTATATCTCTGATTTGGTCTTAGATTGTTGCAGACATTTAGTGAATCCATAGTATATTTAAATGGTTTCATATGTGTAGTCTGATGTTTGGTTGTAATGGTCACCTCTGTATTCCTCGATTGTTGGATAAAGTGTAGACTCAGCACCATCTTTTGCTCGGTAATTTATTCTTTGATATTCTCCGCCATTATATTACAATACTATTTCGTGAAGCTGTGCCCAGTATCAAGTATTTCCAGCTCATAACTATTGATAGTTTCAGGTCTTTCACCATAACAATAAGAATCGTTAATGTTGTTGGCAAAGATTGGCGGAGAGCAGTTCTTGCATCAAAGTAGGAATATCCAACACTGCATCACAGTCAATTTATGCTAGTTGAATATATTGAATAATATTCAGTCTAATAAATACTAGAAACGCCTTATTATCTCATATCTCTTTTGTGTCTATTTTCTCTTGAATAAGAAAGTGAGAAATTATTTTCATTGTATTTGAAGTTTTCCTTATACACATTCAGAAAGTCTAGTCATGCGCTTCAACTGAATGAGACATTTTTAAAAATTATATATAGATTATATTTATATATGCTATTAATAAGAACCATTGTTTTATTTACGCACTTACACGATTATATAATTAAATATATTACTATTTGATCATAATCATTCTAAATTAAAAAAAGTTAACTGCCACTAATTACGCTTACTGTATTTCATTTTATAATCTATTTTCCTAAATCAATTGAATTTTAGTATAATGTAAATTGTTTTGAAAAATGATGTGAATTGGATTAAAATCTGTCACTGTTTACTTGAAAACAATTCGTTAAAAAAAAGACAGGAACTACTTTCTAAGATCATATCATAGATGCAGTAGAAGCTATAAACTTTTAATATAACTGCTTAAATCACTGTAACTAAAAGTGAGCAAACTATTGGATGTTCAGATCGAACTGAATAATAAAAAATCAATAATTTCAATATATTTTTAATAATAAAGATTTAAATGTTCTTAGTAATTAAAGATTAATTTTTCGAATATTTATAATGATAAAGAGAATTTATTGAAGAATTATGATGTAAAAGATGTGAATAAATCTAATTTTCAAAACAAATTAACTAAATAAATCATTATGTTTGAAAGCTTTCTCATTTTCTTATCATTGTAGTAATGCATTTGAAATAGAGAATCAAATCAGATATATAATAAAATTATATTTATTAAGTTTATCAAATTTAAGATAAAAAATACAGATTTTGCTGGACTTTAGTACTGTGTGTACTAATTTTTCGCATCCCTAGATTAAGATAATTTGATATTTGAGCATCTAAATTCATCATATTGTACCCTCTAATTTAATTAAAATCATCTCGCTCCAGGGATGCGAAAAAAGAGTACCAACAATAATAAAGTCCAGCAAAATTTGTATTCTCTATAAAATGAGCCCAAAATTGTTAAATTTGATCAACTTGATATCCATGATTTTATTTTATTTAATTCCCAATTTCGAATGCATTCAAAACCCCAAAACCCTTTCAGTAGTTTGATTGAGTTTTTGATTGATAAAAGTAGACTATTAGTGCATACTTTATTAGGGTTTTAATAGGGTTTATGTAGGGGTTTAATGTTTAAATATTAGTATTTTAAGTGATTATATGCGAGGTTTGGGGTCAGTTTATGACAGTGACTATATAGATTTATTGCTTAAGTTGCGATATGAATGTGATGAATATAATGAATAACTCAAGCCTGTTCTAAATTATACGTCTATAGCAAGGCTACTCCATAAATCTCCAGCAACTGTGAGGTCTCACTGTCTATTAGCATTGAATTAAAGAGATAGCATCTTAATTCTAAGCCTAAGAGACCCTTAAAATTTTAGCAGCATCATATCGAATATCTAATTAATGATAAGACTCTTAAATACTGGGCTCACTTCTCTCTGGCCTAGAGAGCTGTGATGTTTCATCGCCAATTTCCTGAGCTTCACATCTCTGCTTAATCTATAGCAAACATATATAAAAAGAATGGAATATCTTACAAGACAGTCAATAGCATTAAGATAGTGATTGACTTTAATGTTCCATTTTATAAGGATAATTTAAATTATATAATCGATTAAATGCAGAGGTCTTATGAGCATAATATAAAGTTCATACACGCTGATGAAGCTGTATTTACATTCAATACATTTATATCAAGGTCTGTACAAGAGGTATAGTAATATAGAAGTTTATGACTAAAAGGTTAAGATATAAACTCATGCAATCCTTGGTGGAATAAGTGAAGATAGTGGCCTAGAGACTTATGTTATCCACCTCGCTCTATAAAGACTGAATAATTTATTAATTTCTTACAATAACTCAGAGACAAATACGCTGACTAAGAGATTATTATGTTCGTTGATAACTTATCAGTTCATAAAACTAAAGACTAAAGGAAGGAATATGAAAGGCTAAATATAACACCTGTATTTAATGTTTCTTACAGCCCTTAGTTTAATGGAATTGAATTATATTGGGGGTTATTTAAAGATCATTATAAGAAATTGCTGCTCTACCATCTGATGCATGATTTAAAGATAGATACAGTAGATTTTATTAAGAGTGCTGCTAAGAGAGTCAGCGATGAGAAAGCTAAAGTATGCGCAAGAGAAGGGAGATTTTGTGTATATAAATAAGTTTTTGATTTAAATGAATGAATAAGTTCTCATATTAAATTTGCCAGTAAAGGGATTTGGCTTCTCTTTCTTTTCTTCCTCTTAAGGCTTGCTTGGGCCTATGTTTCTTCTCTTAGTGCCAGCTCCTGCATCTATGTTCATCTCTTCTGGCTTTTATAAATCTTTGAAGAGGCTCTTACTAAATTCATGTTTTACTTGAGACTTTCTCTCTCTGTTTAATTTGCTGCGCTCTTTCATCAAGTATATAGCAGCACTAGGTTTTTCTATAAAGTTAGAAGACTAAGCTTACTTGAGATGAAAGG
>ARYC01004740.1:0-27912 GCA_000711775.1 Oxytricha trifallax
AAACCTCATTAGTTTAAAACTAGGTACTAATTAAGTTTTGGTACTATTAAATTGGTACCAATTAAATTTAAACGAATTTAGTACCGGTACTAATTAAATTTAAACAAATTTAGTACTAATTTAATGGAACTAAATAGATAATAATGGAGCTCCATCTCTAAAGTTTGATACAGCTTATGCCAGCTTTCTCCACGTATCCTTACCAGGTTGACCTCCTATAAGATGCCCATATTTAATACTAAGATTTTTAATAGTAGGATCCAGAACTCTATATATTGTAATTTGAAATTCAATAAGAAGAGAAGGAACAAGGATGGAATCTATAAGTACTGCAATGAAGAGGCTTGAAGCTTAAGAAATGATCTCAAGATTTAGAAGCAAGGAAGATCTCTATCGATACCTCACTTAGCATGGTAAGCATGTGACATATACTTAATCATATACTATAGTGGGTTTATTCCTTCCAACGATGGAAGGTACCAAAATTTCATTCTTAAAAGCTATACTCTGCGATGAGAAGAAAGCATTTAAAAACAATGAAATAAATTTGATAGATATACCAAACTACCCAGAGATTTCAGTCACTAATCTCTACGAGGATGTGATGAATGATGAAGAGTTGGTTGTTTATCTTCCTACCAAGAAACAACTCTCCAACAAGCTTCCAGAAAGGAGCTTCTTCTTTGGTGTTCTTGGCACTTTAAGAGAGAGTTATCTCAAAGAGATCATTGAAGAAGCTCACAAAAAACGCTACTCTATTTCTCCTGAAGATTAAAAGAAGCATAGCATACTAATAAGTGAGGCCTG
Organism: Oxytricha trifallax; assembly: GCA_000711775.1. Taxonomy (NCBI): domain Eukaryota; phylum Ciliophora; class Spirotrichea; order Sporadotrichida; family Oxytrichidae; genus Oxytricha; species Oxytricha trifallax. The sequence goes on from ARYC01004740.1 coordinate 808, forward strand.
GCTCGCTGAGCTTAAGAAGCATCCTTATCTCTCTAGTAAGCATTGATTTATAACTTTATAGGGAAATCTGGGACTGGTAGATTCCTAATGAAAGAGAATGCAAAGGTTCACAGAGAGAGAAAGTCATAGAAAATATATGAAGTTAGCAAGAGACTTTATAAAGATGTTTAAAAGCCAGATGAAATGAATATAGATACAGGTGCTGGCACTAAGAGAAGAAACATGGGCCCAGGCAAGCCATAAGAAGAGGAGAAGAAAGAGAAGACAAATCCCTTTCTGGGTTAATTAATATGTGAATATATTCATTCGTTTAAATCTAAAACTTATTTATAAACATTCATTCTTCCCTCTCTAGCACAAATTGTTGTCTTATCTACGCTCACTCTCTTACAGCTGTTTGAATTAAGTCAACTGTATCGATCGGCAAGTCATGCATAAGATGATACAGCAGCAGCTTCTTGTAGTGAGTCTTGATTTAGCTCCAGTAGAATTCGATTCCATTAAATTAGGGGCTATAAGGAACGTTGTATACAGGAGTTATGTTTAACTCTTCATAAGCTTTCTTAGACTCCTTAGTCTTATGAACTGAAACGGTAATCAACAAACAGGATGATCTCTTGGTTACTATACTTCTCTCTGAGCTTATGTAGGAAATCTATATACTACTCTCGCTTAATAGAACGAGGGTGAATAACATAACTCTCTAAGCCTGAATCTTCACTTATACAGCTAATATTGCATGGGTGACTACCTTCACTCTTTAGTCATAAACTTCTATATTATCATACTTCTTATACCAAGACTTATTAATAAAAGTGTTGAAGATGAATACAGCTACATCAGCGTGTATGAACTTGATGTTATTAGTAATAGCCCTCTGCATTTAATCATATATATAGTTTAAATCATTACTACAAAATGGCACTGTAAAATCAATCACTCTCTTCACTCTGTTGACAGTCTTGAAAGTAATACCATTTCTTCTATAAATATTGGCTATAATCTAAGGAGAGATACGCATGTCAGGAAACCTGCGATGAAACATCACAGCTCGCTAGTCTAATGGAAAGTGTGCCCAATACTTCAAAGTCTTGAGTCGCAGAGGTAGTCAATATGGTGCTGTGAGAACTTGTATTTTCTTGCAGGATGCTTTCAAGTGCCTAAATTAAAATGCTAAACAGCTAACATGCAGTGATACCTAACAGTAGAGGCACTCTTGTGTAAGAGCTTTGCTATAGCTGCATAATTCAGTACTGGTTTGACTAAATCTATATTAATACAAGTACCATACCTAAGCTTAAGCAGTAAATCTAAATATTTCTCATCAAATATAGACCCTAAACTTCGCTAATTTCTATTTCTCATATTGCAAATTGGCCTAATTTCTCTACTAACCCCAATAAGACCCCAACAATACCCTACAAATTAAAGCACTTATAAACCTCACTAAGGGGTTTTGGGGTTTTGATTCAACCAATCTAAATCAATTAATAATTGGTGGCAGAACAAATGATTATTAACTTTATTTAGAAGGTGATAGTATTGCACAATTTAAAAATATAATTTCTTTCATTTATAGTAATTAAATAGGACACCAATTTCAAAGTATCTCTTCATACAAATATAATCTTTAAAGAATTATTTAGTTAGATCATTTGAATTATTTATTATTTAATTCAAATGCAGAATGATTTATTTAATTAAAAAACACTTTCAAGTATGAATTTTAATAAATTAAAAAAATCTTTATAATAAATTTTTCAATTCAATGCTCCTTTTATTATTCATACTTTAAAATTTTATATAATTTTTTATTGTCTATTTCAATATTAACTTAACTTATGCAAGTCTTAAAATACATTATCTATATTTTTTTTTTTTAAAATCTCAAATTATCATAAAATGATTATAGGGTGAAAAAAAATTATTCATAAGTTTACTATTATAAATATAGATTTAAAATTAAATGTCCACAATTATATTGTATTTTATGTTGATTTTCAATTATTTATTTCTAAAAAAAATGCACTTATAATAATATTTTTAAGCCATTGATAGTTCAAGTATAAAACTATGATGACCCTTAAAAAGTTCCTAGTCTTAATTATGCTCTAATTTATTAAATATATTATTTTTAACATTTTATAAGTAAAATAAGCAAAAATAATTTATGATAAGGATAATTATGAAGTGTCTGATATTCAAATCGATGAAGTTGGTAATATTGCTAACACAGAATCTCCTAGGAATTTTGATTCTAGTTCAAACTAGAACTCCTCCAACTTCGTGGCAGTTAAGAATTTTCTGATCATTTATGTTTTAAAATTTTGAGCTGTAGGTAGTAGTAGAAATGTTATTATTGTCTGAGAATTTCTGATAACTGTTTCATAGAGATAGTATCTTTTGTCTGATGTCTAATTTTCAAATAATTTCACATAACGAATGCCATTTTTCAAGTATAATAAATCAATTTCTAATTAAAAAATAATATTCAAATATAATATTGGAATAATTAGAATAAATAACTAAAAATGTGGAGTTTGTTTGATTAAGAAATATGTATATATTTAAATAAATCTTAATATTTCCTTAAAATTTAATTACTAAAACATGTACTTTATTCAATACTATCTATCAATTTAATTTAAAAAAAAAGAACTTAGGAATTATTTAAAAATTTAATTAGAAATTTTATATAAAAAGTCTATTTCTTTTTGAAAAAAAAGTAAATAATTTTAGTTTTCTTATGTTCCCTTTTAGTTCTCATTAAAATAAATTGATTCAATATACTTCACTACACAGTTTCATGAATAATTTATAAATGGTTATTTTTCAATTCAGCACTACTAAAAATAAGGAGAACTGTTTATATTAATCTTTTAATTGGAAGAAAGACTGACAAATGTTGCAAAATTATTCAAAATCTAATCGATTTACAATTTCTTCAATTATATTCAATTTTAGAGAAATTAAATTATTTTTAATTATATATAATAAAAATAAAATAGAAGATTTGCAAACTCAAAATTTAATTAGCAAAATTCTATTATTTAATATATGAAATCTATAATTAATAAAAAACTTTATTATTTTGATATTAAATCTCATGTGTAGTTTTAATTGACTTGATGATGATTAACGAGTTAGACTCACATTAAATTATTTATCAATTCACTGTTTAATACTAAAATCAAACCATCTATTTTAGTCGTGACGCAGACGTATCTTAAGTGAGTTGACGTGGCAATCAATGACGTGGCAAGTCATGAACTAAAAAGCTCAAAAAAAATACCTCGCCCCCCATTCCACTTCTCCCTGTACCGAGATGCATACAAGACAAGAGCCTAGCTCTTAACTAGGAGCATCCCCCGCAGAGCTCGCAGAGATCTGCTTCCTGTAAACAATAAAAGGGGAGTCTGGAGAAAACTCTTTCCTAGTTCCACCGCTGCTGAGATAATAGCCTCTGTCTTTTCGTTGTGGTAGCCTCATTAACCCAACCTGGTGTGGGAGGAAAATCATTATCGTTGGCTTCTATGGTTCTCATCTTCTCACTTTTTAATGTTGAGCAACACCTTCATCCTGCTCCCTATTACCTAGGAAGCTGAACTCATACCAGGTAGCTCATCTAATGCAGGGAAATCCTTAGCGTGCAGTCAACTCGGGGAGTTTAGGATTTGACAGATTGAACCCAGCAACCCCCTGCCTACCCTCAGCTGGCCTTAGTGTAGTAGAAAGCTCTGTTAGAAGTCTCCAGCCTCGGGCCCCTGTGGGTCACCCTATCCTTATAACTTTCTAATTTAATAATTTTAATTGACTTATTTCTATCATACATAAAAATTAATATATCTCTTATTTTCTATATTTTAACCCATTTCTCTCCCACATATTTTAATTAAATTATGTAGGCTCAATGATTATTAGATAAAATTTATTAAGACAAATAATTTCATAAAATTGTAATTTATTTTAAGTTTATGATTAAGTTCATTACTTTACAAATCTATATGTTTAAGGATTCTTTTATGACAATAATTAATGGAAATTTGTAATTAATGAATACACTGATATTTATAATTAATTATTTATACTTTTGGTAAATATTGCATGAATTAAATATTTTATAAAATTCAAGACTTAACATGAATTTTTTTAAATTAAAAATAGGGTACCCCCTCCAAAACTGGAGACTCTTTTATACTCCTCTCCAAAACTGGAACATCTCACACAAATCTGGAACAAATCTAAAACATTGAAAAATTCGCTGAGAAAAAATATTTACAAATCGAATGACCACCGTTGCAATTAATTCGCCTATCCTATATAACAATAAAAAAATTCAATCCTTAAAATAACTAAGGTTAAGTGCTATTACATGCATTTAAAATAGCCAAAAAAATACATTTTTAGTAATTTTTAAATATATTGAACTTCGCTTGCCCTTAATTATTTTTGAAATAAAATTGTATTATTTTTATCTAGGATTTTGAATTATATGGGGCGTTGATCAATATATTTTGTAATATTTTTATCACAGCGAATTTTTCAATGTTTAAGATGTGTTACAGATTTGTTTGAAATGTTTCAGTTATGGAGAGGGGTAAAAAGAATTCCAGTTTTTGAGGGGGTACCCAAATATAAAATTACTATAAAAATTTAAATTTTTCTTTATATAACAATTTTAAGATTTGAAATATTAATATGCAAAGTCCTGACCAGTAAAAATATCCAACTTTTACAGAATATTTTTATGACACTAAAGTTTAAAATGTCGTATTGCCTAAGATAATTAATTTTGGGATTTAAAAATATCAAATAATAACTTGGGGAATTATTAGAATTATGTTATAAATAATTTTGGTAATATATTGAATTTAAAATAATTTTACAACTCATAATAGTAAGTTGTAAGAATATTTGAATATAATATCAATAGATAGTTGTTATAACTTAACAAAAATTTAGTATTTTCTCCAATTATTTTTAAAGGGCTTTGCCATAATTATCTTAATGTTAAAGTAATAGAATTGAATAACTTAAGCTGCAGTTAATATAATTTTAATATAACTCTCCTAATTCATTCTGCTTTAGTATTAATAGAACATTCTAGCGTAGATACCTCATTAAAACTATTTTTTTCAAATTATAATTTATTTGGAGATAAAGATAATTTAATATGGAAAAAAATAATTTAACATTTAAAAATTTTTAAGATAAAATATGATTTTATATTTTAAAAAAATTACATAAAATTGTAAAGTACATTATTTAGATATTATCAGACAATAAAGTTTAATATCAAATATTATATTTAATTAACTTTATTAATCTATCTTATTTGAATAAAATCCCTTTATAATATGTTGTAAATGTAGGGTACTTTATGAATCTTTTAAAAAACGAATCTTGCCCTTTTATCCAACTAATTCCTTTAAGCACACTAAATATAAATATAATATTATTAATTATTCTTAAATTACTTGTAAAATTTTATAATTTAGTTTGTGTATAAAATTTAAATATGAAAATAGCTATTATTGAAGATCCAGACATTAGGCTTAAGATTTCACATATAGATAACTTAAATGGTAATTTGTTTGTAGCGGGAATTGACGATTTACAGTTAGATAAAATTTTGGAGGGGAAATAAAATTAAAATTGCCATTAAAAAAAAGCTTTCTAAGAAATTACTTGTAATTAATTGTTTTAAACTATAGTTTATTGCAATTATGCTTCTCAAAAAGTGGAACTATGTATTTTTATTGTACTAACAAAAAATTTGCACCAAATTTATTTGATTAATCTTATTTTTATCACTCAGCCCTATAGGCTTTATCTGCATTCATTTGACTCTAATAACAATATCAAAATGTAACGAGAAACTGGTTTTACATAATTTATACATATATGTTATAAATCATATAAAAGAGTAAATATTAGGTTTGGAAATTTTTGCAATCTCAAAAATAAATAGAGTGTCTTAAATATATTTATATTAATAATTTATTAAAAATTTATAAAATTTATAATAATTTATAAGCAACTATAATACACCCCCAAAATCTAACTTTTGTTTTAGATAAGATTATAAAAATGTTTTATTTTTTCATATAAATAAAATGAATTACAAAATTAATTACTTAGCAATAGTTATAATTGCAAAAGTAAAAGTAAATCAAAAAAACGTTTCATCCTCTTTTTCATTGTCTTTCTCACAAATATTGATCTCTGGTGCTTTTCTCTGATAGCGCATTCAGTCTTGCCAGTTGCAACCCCTGTAAAAAATAAAATGTTAGATATGGATACTGATCAAACATTATTTTTTCAAATATTAATCACATTATTTAATTATTTAAAACAATTCATTTTATTCACCAAAAAATCGTAATTAATTGAGTTTCAATGATTCTATTTAGAAATTAATGTTCTAATTTATATTTTATGTATTCTTATAAATGTATATATTTAAGAATTGATTTTCAAAAATTTCATAATAAAATTGAGCTTCAAAATTTTCAGGAAAATATATTATGATAATATGATATTGAAAATTTTAGATTATATTTATAGTTTAAGAAATATAAAAATTAGAAATACCTAGATTAATTATATTGTTTTGATTTTATTCATTTTATAAATAGATAGATAGATAGATAGATAAATGCTAAAAGGCGGGAATTAATAAAATAGAGATGCAAATTTATTACAGATCTCTACTATATATTAATCATTCTTATTATTACTTACTAATGTATTATTAAATACCTTAACTTAGTTAGTTGTGATTAGGCATAAATACGCTGGTGACTCCGGTTTTACTGTATCTCAGGACTCCTCTCTGGTCACTAGTATGGTCTGATTTTTCCTAAATAATTTCTTGATCTCATCTTGAGTTGCAGTATCTGGTTTGTTCTCCTTGCATGTAATCATCTTTAGTTCTTGCAACTGTTCTCTTAGTTTCCATGATCGTTGGGGATGATTTCAACTTTATCGTTGAGCCACACACCTATACAAGAGTATGTAGTCCCACTACCACACCTTGGGTTGACACTTGACTCTTCGGCGCTGACAGTTAGTACAGAGTCTTCAGCTTGTTCCTGGGGGCCATGTCCCTCGCGTCACTCCAACAGCTCCCGTTCTCATTGTTGCTCCATGTTCTACAGCCACATTAGTAAGTAATAATAAGAATCCATTTTATATATACTATGAATTTTTTACATTTTAAATTAAAATTTAGTATTCAGAAATGAGTCTTGATATCAATTTTCATTTCATTATAATCTAAATTAAATTCTAAGAAAAAGATTTTTATTAAGTTTAACTTCTTCAATGTTAATATGCATTAATTTAGAATAAGCTTTATTGTAAAATTCTTTTTATTTAATAAAAAGAAAGATATAAGAATTACAAGTTAAAAGCTGAAAGTATTATTGATTTTAGTTTTCCGGTGTTTTATGAGTTCATTAAATCTAATATTGATATACCACTACCTAAATTAAACATTCAATTCATTCGTAATTTATTATGATTTAAAAAAATATAAAAATTATATTTAACCTTTAATTAAAAATAGACTGTAGATGAAAAAGTATAAAAATTCTATGAAATAAGTTTTGATATTGAATTTAATTGAACTCATGCGAATTATCATAACTATAGATAGCACTTTCTTTCTCTAAATTTAAACATTCTACTTAAATTTCAATTATATAAAGGATTTTCCATATTCATTTATGTTCTATGACAACTAAAAATTGACTTACTGCAGAAGATTGCAGTTTACCTAGCTTCTCTTTGCCAAAGACTCTTGATGAAAAAAATCAATCGATTATTAATATAAAGTCTGTCCAGAATTTCAAAGATGCTTATAGTCAATCCTGAATAAATTTTTGTGGAGAAATATAAATTATAGTGATTCAAATAACAATATTGGTTTTCCAGAAAAATTTGACCTATAGTCTTCGAAACTTCAATAGGGAAGGTAAAATTTTCATCAGTTAGCAGGTACTGCAATTTTGAGTAGTTGATAAATTTAATTGATATTAGAAGAGATGATTAGTCCGAATAATCTTTGAATTATACTAAAATCATATTTTAATTAATTCAAGAAGTTCAAAATTTATTCTAAGTGATTGCTTGTTAGTTTTGCCTATGACTTTTGATCTATAACCTCTTAAGATACTTTTTCTTTGTATTTAGAGTAAGTATACTATTCTATTTATGCTTTTTAATAACTTAATATTTTAAATCAGAGTATCATCTCATTGATTTATAGTGAAATATAAATCAAAATAAAAATAAAAAATTAGATTTTTTATATATAAAAAAACAATTGTAAGAAGTTTGATAACTAAACTTTTTTTAAACTTCTATTTTTTTTAAATCGCAATTGAATTATATTTTTTATTTAATGAATTAATTATAGACCCTATTTTAAAACTTCCCAAAAAGCATTAAATTACAAAATTTAAGAGTAAATGTATCTTAATATAATATTTTGAGCTTGATATTATCTACTAAGAATCAAAAATAATGGATCGAGTTGCTTTCAATTTATTTTTAAGCAATTTAATTCCTTTTTATCAAAATCATTATATAATTGAAATTTTTATTAAATTTAACATTAAAATAAATTGTTATTGTGTTATACTGAATTGGCTGTACTATTCAATGATTTCAAAATATATTATTATTAAAATGTGATATTTTTATCAACTCGAGGACTACCCACAGACTCTTTTAATTTTATCACCTTCATAATAAAATCCCAATATACTCTAAAATATATTTTTATATTTCTCTATTATATAATAAAATCAAATTTTTATATATTTGATTCCTTTTGCAAAATCTTTTTTAATATATTTATTAATTTGATAAAATTATATACCCTGAAGTTTAAATAATTTGTTAAAAATGTCGAATCAGAATTTCCACATCTACTTTCTTAATATTATTAAGATTTTATAATTGATTTGGAGGGAGGTTTGGGGTTTGTGACCCCAACTATTACTATATTAATATAGTTTTTTAATTTTAAAATTTAATACCAATTTAAATTAAAACTGTTCCAATATCAAAAAAAACTTTTAAATATGATTATTTTTATATTAAATCTCAAGGAAATTATTCAAATTATGTATAATGTTTCATTAAAGAAAAAAGTATATTAATAATAAAAAAATAAAATTAGCATTACAAATGGAAATTTAAGATTTAGATTCTTGATAAATTTCTGAAGATTAAAGATAAAATTATTGTTCAAATTATTATTATTATTTTAAATACAAGGAAAATGATTCAGTCAAAATAGTATTAAAATCTGGAATATAAAAATCCTTAAATAAAAAAAGTTATTAATATTAATTACTTATAAAAACTTAAATATTTTAAATTATATTTATTTTGAAGTTTTTTAATAATTTGATATTAAAGAAGTTTGAAATAGTATAGGATAAAATTATTTTTCATTAATACAAATTATTTATATAAATATTTTTAAAATTAACTTTTAAGTATTTTAATAAATAATGAGAAATAGAAATCGAATTTGTTTTTAATCAATATGAACTTCCATTTACTCCTAATTTAATACATGAGTAAATTTTAAATAATTATCTAATAAAAGTAACAAATCTTAAAAAATAAATACTTTTTATGTATAAAATAAATAATTTTGATAAAATATAAAACTATGAATAAATCTAATTTAATTTTAATAGAAAAGTAATTAAGTTTCAAGTATTAAATATAAATCAAATTATTTTGTAATAAATATATATAAATTTAATATATAAGAAATGGGCTCAAGGAGTAAAAATATAACTTTTATCACTTGAGCCCATATTTAATATAATAATATAAAAATCAAATGAATTTTAAACAAATAATTATAATAGTGTTTGAATAATGCTTCATTATATAATTTGTCATTTATTTAGAATTTAAATATTCGCAATTTTTACACTATTTTGACTAATTTCTTAAATAGATAATCGGTAATTTTTTTATTTTATTTTTAATATGTAAGACAAATTTTGTATGATAGAAATCAATTTATAATCTTTTAATGTATTTTTAAAAAATAATATTGGTTTATTTTATTTAGATAAGGACCAGAGAGGGGATATTATATGTTAATATATTATATTTGGGGGGGGGCCATATCTGAACCAAAGAAACAATCTTTTAATCAAAGGTTTTTTTTAATAGTTTTAATAAATTGGCGTACCTGCTCCAGGTCAAAATAGGATCTGAAAATACGAAGAAAATATTTCCAAGTGCGAGAGATTTCTCCAAAGCATTGAAAACGCTTAAGATGAGACTCAGATATTATCATGAAATTACATTAATTTTTATATTTTTTTTCATAATTTTTATTCACATTTTTTGCAATTTTAAACTAATTAACTTGCTCAAATTCTTGTTAATAAGTTATCTTGCACAACATTATATTATAAAAATTGATATTTTAAATTATTAATGGAATATTCAAGTAATTTATTTGTGTAAGATAACTTATTAACAAGAATTTGAGCAAGTTAATATAGTTTAAAATTGCAAAAAATGTGAATAAAAATTATGAAAAAAATATAAAAATTAATGTAATTTCATGATAATATCTGAGTCTCATCTTAAGCGTTTTCAATGCTTTGGAGAAATCTCTCGCACTTGGAAATAATTTTTTCGTATTTTCAGATCCTATTTTGACCTGGAGCAGGTACGCCAATTTATTAAAACTATTAAAAAAAACCTTTGATTAAAAGATTGTTTCTTTGGTTCAGATATGGCCCCCCCCCCTTATATTTTATGTTTAACATTTTTTTCTGACTTTAACATCTATTATTTAGTAATACAAGTGTAAACGTTCACAAAATTATCGGAATTGCAAGATCATCTGGAGTGAACCCATAATACTTAATAATGTATCAATATTTTGAACCTAATTAAATCTAAAATTTTCTTTATAAAATTTAATTTATTTCAATTAGATACAAAATTAAAAAATTAGAATGATGATTATTTTAAGAAATTTAATAATATTTTCTGATATATTCTCTATAATATTGTTAATTAGTTTTATTTTAATCAACCTTATAAAGTGGATATTCTCTCGCTAACAATATAATAAATAGGTTGGTTGTTAAAAAATTACAAAATAAATTTGTATAATATTCAAAAATTTACTGATTTTGCTTTAATATATTTTTCATTTTTCTTATCAAATAAAATGTGGATAATGATTTTAAGATATTTAAATTGCTTATTAATAAAGGAAAAATTGCAATTTTTTTAAAAATAAGTAAATATTTTTAGTTTCAAGTTTAGTTTTTTAATAATATAAAAGTTGATACTTTTAGATATGCTTTGGTATACAATGAAATTACATTTGTTTATAACAATAGTTATTACGAAAATTATTTATTTATATAAAGTATTACATAAAAATTATATGAAATTTTTATCTGCAGCTCATAGAAAAAATTCATATTAAAACATTTGCCATTTAGTACAACCTTCCTTTTTTTATTTAGTACCTATGATATTGAGTGAAATTATATTATAATTTTGATGAAATGAATCAATAAATTTATTATATAATTTTATTTTAATTTTTATATTTGTTTTTTTAAATCACTATTCCATTTATAAATTAGCTCCTTAAATAAATTTAAATTTCTTTCAATAATCTCAAAATTTAGATATCAACTATTTTAATATATATATTTAAGGGTTTATAATTAGTAACCAGCTTTATGTAATATTTTGATAATTTCTTTATTAAACTCAAATAAATAGCTGTTGCACTTATTGACTATGACAAAAACAATATACATAAATTCTAAAATCTAGCAGATATGACAGTTTCTTAGAATAATTCCATTTTTTCAATTAATTTAATTATGAGTTTTATATTAATAAAATAATGTATACACTAATCTGCTATAAATTAAATCTGGCAGCTTATATTTCTACTATATTGGTCAGGGCACTGAACTAGGAATACTCAACCCTAAAATTTCTGGATATAAGAAATTTGGAATTATCTCAAGATATGAATATGATATTATCAAATTATTTATAATTAAATTTTGGAGAAAAATTATTTATATATATTTTATGATTTGAATAATAAATTATCAATATGGAAGATATGGGCTTTCTTATATATAATACAGAGTAAAAGGTTATAGATACTATATAATTTTGAAGTAATTTTGATTTTTATTCATTTCACTTATTATATATTGATTAATTTTAACCCATAAAATAATTTTTTTAATTATCTGAGAAATCTGAGACAACAACATTACCTTTTGTTACAGAATTTACCTATATTAAGGATAGTGACATTAAATTTATCAAAATTAAAAAATAATATTATAATTTCTTATTACCAATTTATTTCAAATAACTCGTTTTTAATTTATCCTAAAAGATATAAGCACTGAAATAGAAAATATAAAATATGTCGTTGATCTTGAATATCGCATTCAATAAATTGAATTTAAATTTGTTTTCTTGAATCTATAGTATTTCTAAATAATTTATTAAATCATTTATTGCTTAACCTTCATCAAATTTGAATGCAAGTGATTTAATTATTTAGTTTTAATATGATCCAAAGAAGCCTATTATAAAATAGTAACTTCTAAATATAAAAGTTATTAATATAAAAATAAGTTTATAGTTACCATAAAATATAGAAATATAAATTCAATATATAAAGATTGCATTTATTATTTACTAATGAATGTGATTTAAAATTAAATAATAAAATTATAAGAAATTAATTATTGAAGATAGAATTATATTTACAATATTTTCTATTTAGACCCCTCTCTTGGTACAAAATAGAATTTCACTTTGCAAATTAAAATCTTAAATAAATGCTCGGGTTTAGGATTAAAATAATATGTGGAAGATCTTTCCTAGTCACAATATATAAATTTAATTTTTATCTGAAGTTACTAACAATATCTATAATAATGTGTTTCACATTTACAATTATTAATATATAAGTTCCAAAGAATTAGTCGATTCTTCTGAGATTTATATTATAGATTACCCTACTGATTAAATTGGTACAAATTTTCTAATTTAATTCATACCTGCCTACAAAATAAATGGAATATATGTAAATTAAACCTAAAACCGATTTGATGTTTCAGTTTAGCATCCATGCCAAGATATCGAGTTTAATTAGATTAATCATTGAAATAATAATCTATAAAAATTTTAATTTATAATTTAATTAATTAAGTTTTAAGCATTAGGTTCAAATTATGGCCCTTTTACTTATCAATTAAATCATAATAGTAAAATAATTGAATTAAATAATTAAATTTACAATTTGAAGGTATCAATTTATCTAAAAATTATAGTTACCCTCGTTAATTAAATGAAGATTCATAGATATAAAATCTTTCTAATAAATAAGTTCCAACAGAATTCTAAGGGGTTTGTGGTTCAGAATTAACTTATAAATTGATATATTCAGTTGGGAAATAGGAAGTTTAGAGTGAAGAATTTCCAATTGGATATATCAACACGACTAACACATTGATGATACATGAAACTAATGATATTGAGTATAGTGGATTTCATAATTTCACTTTAAATCAAAATAGTCTATTGATTTATAATTTATTATCAATATATATGATTTCATTTATTTTTATAACTTTAGTTATTAGTTTGAAAAAATATCCTTGGAAATTTAATGAGGTAGTTGTACTTGTTAACATTTAAAAATAAATTTCTAATTTATTAATTCTTTATTCTTATGTTTCAGAAATTGTGAAGTTAAAACTCTTTAAAATCTTTTCTAATTTTTATAAATTAATTTTAAATTAAAACAATATATTTTTGGATTGATAATTCCATCAAATTGTGATAGTGCTACTTTGTTTAAAGGTACATAACCTAAAAGTATTAATGTATATTGATAAAATACAAAAAAATAAGGAAATGTTATAAATTAAATATTTAAAAAAGTCAAAATTTGGAATTTGTAAATAATATAAGTAATAATTATTAAATATTTATATGAAATAAGAGAAATATTTAAATATTATTGGTTGAAAATGCAAATTGCTCTTAATTTTTATTATGTTTGTTGAAAAATTTATAAATTATTTTATTTATGCGAAACAAGCCTAAACATTTTGGAGATTATAAATTATATATATTGTTTTATGTTTTATTTGATAAGCGTAGAAATGTTGAATGCTTTCTTTTTGGCTTGGCCCTTAATAATTATAATTTTTTTCTCATTTTTTAATATTCAATTGATAATTTTTTTAATCCAATTGAGAACTGTAGATTTTACTGAAAAATCAAAATAAATAAAAGATATCTACGTTGAATAGAGCATTTAAATTAATTTATAATGGTGCTATGCACAGTCACTTCTCCAATCCATTTATATCTAAACTTTTATAAATATATTACTTTTTATTAAATTTAATCATAATTTTTAATTTCAAAATATACACTTACAATATTATATGGGATATCCTGACTATTCGATAATAATTGCAAAACTAGATAAATAAATTTTAATTTAAAATTATGTCTTATATATTTTATTTTAAATATATTATATTTATGATGATGTAATATTATGTTAAAATACAAGAATCAAAGAATTATATAAAAATTTAATTAATTTCATAATGATTAAATAATTTAATATCATTATAAGGCATTAAAAATTAATTTTATAGATTGGTACACAGATAATAATAATTGCCTTCCAATCATAAATAAACTTCTAATAAAATTATACAATATAAATATAAGTTTTTAATATATTTTCATAATATAATAAAATATTACAACTAACTATCATATTTATTTGATGAATCTTTAGCTGCTATTATGATAAAGATTAAATAAACATCTGTGATTCTTCAATTATTATCTAAGGTGACTTTGATGTAGTTAAAAATGTCAATACGACATTAAAACTTATAATAAAACAAAATTAGTAAACTAAAATAGATAAAATTATATACTTATTTGGTTAGATATCTAATTAAATGAAATATTATTAGGAAGAAAAATTAATAATAAATTTTAATTAAAAAGTATAATTTCTTAAATATTAATAAATATTATTGCTAAAATGTAAATAAAAAATTGGGAAATTAATTAAAAATAGTTATGTAATTGTAAATTATTTATAATTAAACCTATTTAATATTTTACTTCTTAGACTATTGAGATTTCAATTTTTTTATTAATTGCTAAAATTTGAGTGTCTAAATTGATACCATAATAAAAATGAAAGTAATCAAAAAATTAAACTCAATTTTTTACTCCTTAAAATTTTGACAATAAGTTTTATCGGTTTAGAGCTATTCACTGAAATTCTAATAGAACAAAGAATCCTAATTTAAAAGTTTATGTAATTTATTCAATAATATTTTAATTGCATTGATTTATTAAGATTTAAATCGCCCAATTCATTTAAACTTGAGTTATATCAGATTCCTATTTTACTTCAACCAGGCTGCTCTTTTTAATATGATTTATACTTATATATTATTATTAAATAAATAAAATTAACATATTTCAGTCTCATAATTTATGATTACTAAAAATTAAGAAATGAAACAGGAATAGTTTATTCGTTAATTAAAGATTCATCTATTTCATATGGCATACTGTGGTACTAAGCAGTTGTCTCTAAAGAATATTGTGATTCTTTGAAAAAAGAAATAAAAGTTAAAAAGCTAGAGGAAGGGGATAATACCCCAATGCAGTTATTTACAAGATTTAGGTGACGTATTAAATAAATTAAGTGTGAATTATAATATTTATTGATTTGGTAGCTTTAGTAATTCATTAGAGGGTCCTGTAGTAGTAGTAGTAGAGGCTATTCCACTAAAGCTACCAAAATGGCGAGATACTTCATTTAATTATTATAAATCCTCAAACCTCTATAATTATAATTCATAATCCCTAAAAATCCCACAAATCCAACAGTTTAACCAACTGCTCCTTGATTCTAACGCCCCGCTCAGCCAGCAAGACGACCCATAATTGCTGGAGGACCCATCAGAGGATCTGCTGCTTGACCATTTTGAGTTCGATGATCTCCTGCTCAATAAGACAACTTTTAAACAGCGCCTGGGCATTCTCATGGATAACATAAAGTTCACTGATAGAGGCCGAGAAGCCCTCTGAGGGGTAGTGGGTGGCATCTTGGGCTCGCGCTCAACGCGCTGCTATGGAACGATCGTCGACGAGGCTTTGTATGGGGTTTGTAGTATTGAGATGGAAGATGGAGGCCGCCATATTGGATTTTCTCATGATGATTCGACGCACCACCAAACCATGGGAAACATGTTCGATCCCACCACGGATGTCTCAGCACCCCTATTAAGGTAAGATTCCAGCCTTAGTTGTTCACACCATGTGTAGGGAAGGAACATTATCATACCTATAATAAGACTAATGCTTTGAGGCCGCTACTCCCAGCCAGTACATCATTGATGGCTGCTGTCCGGAGAGAATTTACTTAGAGCCGCAAATCTAGTTGGAATCCTCCAATACTCATGAGTAGCCAAAAGCACAAGACTCCCTTGCAAAAGCACGAAGCTCTAGTGAATTGCGCCTTAGTGAAATTCATACTACTCTAGTGCTAAAGTGTATCAGCATAAACTCTTCTAAATCAGGATTCTTGGCACCCTAGTCTATGACAGTCAAACTGGCCTGTTTGAGGGCAGCACTCTACATGCGTTGGCTTCAGGTCGCATACATTAGGACACTCACTGCATGGAGCGGACTTATGAGGACTCTGAGGGTCGAGTGATTTTGAATATTCCAACTACCTGGCGTCATCAGCAAAAGTATTCCTCGGATAAACTTTGTCTGGTAAACAGCTGCCTGCTCAGTTATTTGTAGCTCGCTAGCTCGGGCTGTGCTCTCTCGATCGAGGTACGATAAGACTATGGTGGCTTGCTGAAATCATACGAATTCGCCTGCAATAAGCTCACTGTAAAATTCAACGATTTGAAAAATCCCAATGTGAAGTTCTCCGAAGCGAGACATTCTGAGTGCCTCCCACCAACTAAGACCCAATCAAGAATAATGAGGATGTAGACAACATCATAAACCGAGCTGCTGATAGAGACAAGAGACCCCTGTCAATAAGCAATGAAAGGCAGAGAAGAGATAGCGTCATGAAAAGATTCAAAAAGGACCTGGCCATGCTGATGCAGAGCGCCCCCCACCTCCCCCCTCAGTTCCTGCAGAGATTCAAGCCCGCCCTCACCCAGGACACCATGTATTCGTTGATGAAGGAAGCATCGAAATTCAGACCAAGGATGGAGAATGCGCAGAGATCAAGGACCTGGACCGGGAGAGGCAGGAGCAGCTCAAGACCTTGAAAGAGAGGTTGGCAAATTTGTGAAGTGAATCATTCAGTATTAAGTTAAGAGCAATTGCATTTTGATTAATTTATATCGTCTACAAAAAATTTTAAATAACTGCATTGGGGTTTTAATAAATACGTGAACCTTATAGATAGTGTCCTAAATTCTTGCATAGAGCATGTTACTACAGATGATTTACTATTGCTAGAAAATATTAAAATTGAGGAAAAAATTAATCAATTTAACTATATTAAAATATTATCAAGAAATTTAAAGGCTCAGATTATATAATTTATATATAATACATTATTAATTTATATTGAATAAAAATTAAGAATTTTTAATTTCCTTTGATTTAAGACATTTTTATGATTATAAATATATACTAAAATGTCCTAATATCATTTAATTTGAAAATATATATTGAAGGTCGTCCTCGTTTTATTTTACTGTATTTATATATTTTCAATAAATCTTTTTCATTTTAAAATTATAGTGAATAATAATGATTAACTGTGAAAATTAAATTTCACTGAAAGGAACATATATTATAAAAAATAAATGATTTTATTTATTTATTTGAATAAATAAATAAAGAAAAAGCTATTATTATATTGAAAATCCCTTAAGAATACAAAACTTAGACATTATAAAATTTTCTTAAATTACTGAATCTTAATTTTGAAATGTTTTAAAAGATTTTAATATTTCTTAAGAACCTTTAATTATTTTTAGTTTATAATTTAATTATAATTAATTCTTGAATATTTTCTAATATTTGAATACCTTAAAGCATGTATATACTTGGATATATGATTCATCAGTGTTCAAGGAAACCCTCTAAAATCTATATTTGATTAGTTCATGTTAGGATTATGCCCCTATATCTGTACTTAGTTAAACACACTCTCAAGTCAATACAAGAATATTTAACATAAGTATATATGAAGAGAGAAATCTGTCTATGAGTGAATTCGTGGATTTTAATGATGAATTATAGAGCTTTTGTGGGTAGATAGAATTTACTTTCCTTATTAATGACACATAAATGGCACTAAGTGAATATAAAGACAATTTCATCTATATTCCAAATGATTTAAGGATTATGTATAAAGTATTATTTTCGAATTTCAAAATTTGGAAAAATTTTTAATTTTTCATAAGAAGAGATTAAGTATAATATTATATATGATAGGGTAATTTCTTACAAAAAATATAAAAAAAATATTTTTGATTTATACCCTACTCCCTTTATATGATAAATTCCTTAAAGTTTATAGTGAAGATAAAACTATGACATAAAAAAGCCCCTTCAAACTAACAATAAAAGCATATTATTCAAACAATAACTTAGAAACCATTCATGAAAGTAAATGTATTTATTTTAAATTTCAATGAAAATTAAAATTATATATCAATAAGTTTTATGAAATTAAAGTCTATATCTTGAATCCATGATCTTTTTCGAAGATAACTGCAACTATGAATAAATATCAAGCTAGAAGAACATATAATAGGAGGGTGATTATGCTGTAGGAGAGACTGTAGTATTTAATTTAGTTTATGATAAAAGATTTGACGGAATTTGTGATGTAGTTATAGTTTTATAGGGTTATTATTATAAACAAGAATTATTAATATAATTCTGGATGAATTTAGTTTAAAAGTTAATATAAAATAGATTTAGGATCTCTTAAAATTGTGTTCCCCCATAATTCCAAATGTAATTGTATCAAATATAGGAAATTGCTCCCAGACTAAAGAAGCTCTTGAGGCTGGAATAAACTATTAAGACTTGATTGCAAAAAAGTAATTTCAAATTTTCTTTGAATAATTGGACACTTGCTAATTTGAAATTCAATTTTAATTTACAAATATTTTGACTTAATAAGCAAGCAATGTATATTATTGTTTAATTCAAACATTTATCCTATTTGTAAAATTATAATAATACTTTTTAAATTACTTTTGTTTATCAATACTCGGTAAATTATCAATTTTGTACTATCGAATCCTTTGCCTAAGCATCTTTTACTGGTTCTATATTATATGATATGGCACTAAACTACAATAAAACATTGGAGAAAAGTATAGAAATCTTTAACATATAGACTTTTATTCCCATAATCTAAGTGTGCGAAAAAAGATTAAAAAATGTATTAGTTTTCCCAAAAGATACAAATGAATAATTTAACAATCTTTTTTCATTAAGTGATGATACTTTTCATATTTCAATCTAGACATCTTAACATGACTACTTAGTGGGCGAACCACAACCCTTTATTATAAATGTGTAAATCCTCATTGACAATATTTTTAAATGAAAAATAATTAACAATAAAAATCAGAAAATTAGCAGTTAATAACTATAATTTATTAAATAAAAAAATAATTATTTTTTGGTAAATTATTCTGGCAATATCGTTTAAAATGGTTATGCATAAGATATCAGTATTTAAAATTAAAAATTTATTATATATTATTTGTAAATTCCTTTTAAATTGTACAGTCATTTTACATAGAATATTTTTTACAATATTTGAATCATCAATTCCTGCAGAGACAGGACTATGCCAGATATTGGTTAATAATTAGATAAAACTTTAATGCTACACCAGTCACTAAATGTGTCAATAGCAGATATAGTATCAGATATACCTTAAAAATGCTTACCAATTTTTCCTAAGATCGATCCATATAATACGCAAAGTGGTTTATAAGAATGGATAAGTTATAACGATAGCACAAAATCCATTAGTTATAAACGAAAATATTAGATAAGATTTATTTTTTTAATTTAATTAATAAGTTACTATTTTATGGATAATTTTTATATATTCTTTTTACCTATTTCCTTCCTATGAATTCACCAACATACTATATTTTTTCCCTTTTTTAAAAATATCGTCTAATTTAATTTAACTGGTTTCCCACTAATGACTTAATAATACTTTATTCTTAGTTACATAAAAAAGTTAAATATTAATTATAAATAGATTTAATTTATACAAATATTCCATAATCAAATTTTATTAAGAAGGAAGAAATATTGCCTTCTAATACATTTTTTATTAAAAAATAAAGTTATAATAACGTTAATGAACTTGGAAATTTTCAATATTAACTTATAATATAAGACAGAACAGGTTACGAAACTAATATGATTTTTAATCTCTAGGTAATTGAAAATTGCAATAATAATCTTGCAGGACCTTAATTTTATGATGAAGAAGTACACGTGAGCTAAAATTCTCCAGGTCTAATCATAATAAATTTCATGAATTAAAGATTGTATAAATTTAGATAAAAATAATGTATTTCTATTTAATTTATATTGAATAGAGATTGACAAAACATAAAGACTAAAGAATTGTGGAACAGTTATTTCAAATTTTGGGGTAAACTCTATTTTAATTATTTAATTTTAAATTATTATTATCATATATATAGTGTTTTGGGTTTTTTTTCAAAAATTCAAAGGCCCTCTATAAAAATATTTTCCTAGATGGAGATTCAACTTTTTGTTAAAAATTTTGTTCCAAAATAGAAAACTTAGACAATTTTCTATATAACATTTCAATCTCTGATATTGATTTCCTGTCTCAATTCACATAAAAGATAGTAAATCTCACTGTATAAACTTATTCTAGTTTGACCATAAACAATTAGGTATATTTAGGTGTGAAAAATAACTTGACGATTAAAGTAATTATTTAAGGCTTTTGTATACCTCAGGGATTCAGAAATAAAATAAATAGTGATACTATAGCTTATAAGTTAAATTCTGGGAATAAATTGAGGTATTGTTAAACATCAAAGGGGGGAGGATTACTCCCTCCTACGAAAGTTTCTGCTCATTTGCCCTAACATTTAATCTATATTATTAAGAAATAAGTAACATAATACAAAACACATTTTCAACTTCTTTAAACCTATATAAAATAACTTTTTTAACATAAAATTTCAAGGTTTATATTTATCCATTGTCTCAATATATATTTAAGCATACTTAAAATAAAGTTAAACTAAAAGATTTTAATTATTAATTAAGGTGATTATCATAAAAATGTTCGAAATCTATAACAAGAAAGAAAATAAATTGGATGGTTAAAATTGGAATAACTAGATGATTTTTAATTATATAAAGATTTTTGGAAAATGATAAAAAATTACATAATTTAATTTATCGTATATAAATTATACAGAGGGAGAAGCACCTTACCCAACATAAATTATAATAAAAGTTGATATTTAATTACAAATTGTTAAGTTAATAAATTATTCTAGCAATAGTATGATCAATTTTATTTTGAAAATAGCTGCCAAATCGATAGCTCGCTTATCACTTCTAATTTGAAAATTTATGATAAAACTTTGAAAGAAACTAATTGCATTTAATATATATCAGCTGAAATGACTATAATTATTAATTGTATACCTCATCAGGAATTGATGGTTGATTAGCCATATAGTATGACCATTTTTGGTGGTGTATATGATAAATATTATACTAAAATTTCTATTAGTCTCTATTTCATCAAAGATACTAATTACTTTTTAATAACTTATTTTAAAAATAGCAACTCTAGATATTATTCTTAAAAATTATAGTTTAAAAAATAAAAAATAAATGTTTATCTAATTTTTAAGATACTTTAGTAGATTCAATAAAATTGATAGAAGCTTCTTTTGCAAATATAACAGTAAAGCAAAATGATGTTTTTAATTTGGCTATTCCTAACTAAATATTAAATAGTTTTTATTTTAAATATAGATTTTTTATTTATCATATATTCTTTATAAAACAATATTTTAAATTAATCATATTCCCTCAGTAATTTTACAAATCCAATAGTATTTAGATATCTCTTACAACTTTGAATAGCGGTTGACTTTCTCAAAATTTATCAGTAATAAATTAAAATTATATTTTAATTATAATTTAAATTCCTTATACTCCACATTCATGCATTTTATATTTATTATAAATATCTTAATATAAAGTAACAAGCAGCAAATACAATTTTCCCCTTCAAAATTGAACTTAGGTGCATACATGATATCGATTAAAATTAACGATATAGATAATCCATTACCTTACTTTAACTATGAATTTTATGTGATAGTAATACCTGATAAATTTGGAAACGGCAGTAATAGTCAAAATAATACTAACTCAAATTAATAAAACCAAACCAACAGCACTATTACTGAAAATAATGCTTTGTATATTAAGTAAATTATAATATTAATGGTTTTAATTGCAAAATATGGAATAATAAATTAACGAACAAATAATTTAAATTAAAGAGATATGAAACTTGTTTTTAAAACTAAATGAAAAAGTTAATTAATCATATTGAATGAAACCTTAAATATTAAAATTCCACTCTTAATTATAATTGGACAATAATTCTCAAGGTGATACAGTGCAATAATATATAGGCGATTCACTTATAAATCTGGAAAATTTATGTTTAAATAGATAAAAAATTAAAAGTTTGTACTATTTTCTCCTATTTTTATTTAGAGATAATTGTTCTAAATTTTGGAAATCATTTACATTTTGAATGTTAATTTTTATTTTTTAAGTTTTATCACTCATATTGGTGCTATAAAATAGTATTGTAAGATTTTAATCTATCTGATTTTATTTTCACAATAAATTAAGTTGCTTATTTTAAATTTCGCCAAAGTTTATTATCACTAAATTTTAATCTTTATATCAATTTAATTTTCTCAAATCACATTAGTATTATCAATATTATTAGTAATAATTTGTTAATATCTAAAAAATTAAGAGCCAATATTAAATCAATCGATTTCAATGGGATCATAATAATTAATAATTATTTACTTAGTTTTTTCAAATTCTAACTTTGATATATTTGATATCATAGCTTTAATAATTTATTTTTACTTTTATCATGAAAGTACAGTTTTCGGAGGCAATCGATATCCCCATTAACTATAAGCAATTTGATAATAATATTACACTTATACAGCTTTTAGATTCAAACAATGATATCATAGATTACATTGAATTTACTTGGAAAAATATCAAAATGACTTCATAAGAGCTATAGATCAATCTTGATTTTTCAGATAATCTCAAAGTGTCAAAGAATCATGTAATTATTAAGAAAATAAAACATTATTTTTTATAGGATTATGATCAGGTGCGAATCATATTTATATCAAATGGGTATTTTAAGATTAAGAATTAGAATTTTTACTTGGCTTAGAACTACACCATATAGAAGTAAATACCAAAATAAATGGATAATGATGGTAACTCAATATTATTGGTGTTAGATTATATTGATTATATAGACTTATCATAATTGTTGGCATAGTATGGAGGTCTAGTCTCAAATATCATTAAAGGATTTACATATGGAACTTTTGCATTAAATATCCTCATGTAATATTTTTTTGAAGATTTTGATAACAATCTTAATAGGTCTGTTAGCATGCAATTAATGTGGAGTATGGTGAATACTGTACAAATAATAATCCATATGCTATTTATTTAGTTATATTACTACTTTGCAATCATAGATTTTTATTGCTTATTATGATTAAATTGTTTCAAATGCCGTTAGCCAATATTATTTTTCCACCAAATGCAATTTTCTTCTACAGCTTGATCATAGATCTTTCAAGTTTTGATATTTTCTCAGATTACATAGATCAGCTTAATTTATTTGATTTTTCGGAAAATGATCTCCCAAATCTGAATTTTGAACTCCTAGATATCTTTGAAATACATACTTCTCTTCAACTATATTTTATTCAAATTTCCCTTAACTTTTTATTACGTTATGAGAGCTCTAATTTTGTTAGCAATATAGGATCGTAATTTTTCTACATCATGGCAATTTACATAAAATAAAAAAAAAATCCATAGTAAAACTTATGATAAGTATTAAAATTATAGGAGGGAAAGTTTCCTGCACCGGCTTATGATAAAAAAAAATTTAGGGAAGTTTCCTGCACTATTTTTTAATTTTTTTTTTGTTAAATTAATCTTTATAACAACAATCAACCAACATCCGAACTATTTCATTGAAACAATTATACTTAATTAATTAATCAATCAGTCAACACCTCTCTTCAGATTCCAACAACTCTGGCATGTTTTATTTGATATTTGTTGGTTTCTGTCTCTTAACTATTTTATTGTAATATCTGTACTCATAGTAATTTTTAATATTGTATCCAATTGTTATTGAAATTCTGATTCAATTTAACTTTTTCTTTACATACCTATATAATGTGAGACTATTTTTACTTAAACTACTTAAATGATGTATAAATATCCTCTTAATATTAATGGGTCATAAAAATGTTAATTTCATAATTAATGTAAAATTTATTAAATTTTATATAAATAAAAAAAAGTGCAGGAAACCTCCCCCCCCCAATTATAATATGTGAATAGTGCCAATATATGTTTCAGCTATGCTTTTAATATAACTATCAAAGTTTAGTGACATGTAAGTGTTTAATGTTAAAAAATCCCCATAAACATTAATTATTCTTATAGTTTTAAGAGAATAAGTACAAGAGTAAATAATGTGTTGTTTTTTGGTTTTTTATTAAGAATTGGAGTTGAAAGTTACATGGATATGAGTGTAGATTCAAAACCCCAAAACCCTTTCAGTAGTTTGATTGAGTTTTTGATTGATAAAAGTAGACTATTAGTGCATACTTTATTAGGGTTTTAATAGGGTTTATGTAGGGGTTTAATGTTTAAATATTAGTATTTTAAGTGAATATATGCGAGGTTTGGGGTCAGTATATGACAGTGAGTATATAGATTTATTGTTTAAGTTGCGATATGGATATGATGAATATAGTGAATAACTCAAGCCTGTTCTGAATTATACGTCTATAGCAAGGCTACTCCATAAATCTCCAGCAACTGTGAGGTCTCACTGTTTATTAGCATTGAATTTAAAGAGATAGCATCTTAATTCTAAGCCTAAGAGACCCTTAAAATTTTAGCAGCATCATATTGAATATCTTATTAATGATAAGACTCTTAAATACTGGGCTCATTTCTCTCTAGCCTAAAGGGCTGTGATGTTTCATCGCCAATTTCCTGAGCTTCAAATATCTGCTTAATCTATAGCGAACAAAGATAAAAGAACGGAATATCTTACAAGACAGTCAATCGCATTAAGAGAGTGATTGACTTTAATGTTCCATTTTATAAGGATAATATAAATTATATATTCGATTAAATGCAAAGCTTAAGAGCATAATATAAAGTTCATACACGCTGATGAGGCAGTATTCACCTTTAATACCTTCATAACAAGGTCTTGGTATAAGAGGTACAGCAATGAAGTATATGATTAAAAGGTTAAGGTTTAAACTCATGCAATACTTGGTGGAATAAGAGAAGAAAATGGCCTCGAGACTTATATTATTCACCCTCGTTCTATAAAGACTGAATAATATATTAAATTCTTGAAATAATCAGAGATAAGTACGCACACTAAGAAATTATTCTATTCGTTGATAACTTGTCAGTTCATAAAACTAAAGACTCAAGGAAGGAATATGAAAGGCTAAATATAACACCTGTATTTAATGTTCCTTACAGCCCTTAGTTCAATGGAATTGAATTTTATTGGGGATTATTGAAACGTCATTATATGAAATTGCTGCTCTACCATCTGATGCATGATTTAAAGATAGATACAGCTGATTTTATTAAGAGTGCTGCTAAGAGAGTCAGCGATGAGAAAGCTAAAGTATGCGCAAGAGAAGGGATTGTGTTTATAAATAAGTTTTAGATTTAAATGAATGAATAAGTTCACATATTAAATTTGCCCGTAAATGGATTTGGCTTCTCTTTCTTTTTTTCCTCTTAGGGCTTGCTTGGGCCTATGTTTCTTCTCTTAGTGCCAGCTCCTGCATCTATATTCATCTCTTCTGGCCTTTATAAATCTTTGAAGAGCCTCTTACTCAATTCATGTTTTACTAGAGACTTTCTCTCTCTGTTTAATTTGCCGCTCTTTCATCAAGTATATAGCAGTACCAAGTTTTTCTATAAAGTTAGAAGACTAAGCTTACTTGAGATGAAAGGATGCTTTTAAAGTCCCTACAGCCAGGTATCACTTATTTTAATACCTTGCTTCTCTTTTTCTTCAGGGGAAATGCTGTATCGTTTTTTGTGAGCTTCTTAAATAACTTCATTTAAGTACTCAGGTTTCAGGGTTGCAAGAACACCAAAGAAGAAGTTTCTCTCTGGCAACTTATTAGAGAGCTGTACCTTTGATGGAAGGTAGAGAGCTACGTCTGGATCACTCATAGCATCGTCATATAGGTTTGTCACTGATATTTCAGGCTATTTAGGTATCTCTATCATATTATTTCATTAGACTTAAAAGCTTTTTTCTCTTCACTCAGTAAGGCTTTTAAGAATGAGATTTTAGTTCCCTCCTAAGTCGGCAAGAAGAGTCCAACTATAATGAATATATTAATCTTACTTAAGAACTTACCTTGCTATACCAAATATCTATAAAGGTCCTCTTTTCTTCGAAATTTGCCTATTAAATCTTGAGATTAAATTCTCTTCATTGCATCATTCATAGACTCCATCTTGAATCCTTTTTCTAGAAATGTTAATGAAATTTAAAATTATCGAAATCCATTCTAAGGTTATTAAAATCTTACTACTAAATAGGGAGGACCTACTGGAGGTTAACCT
>ARYC01004741.1:0-29047 GCA_000711775.1 Oxytricha trifallax
ATTTTTGAAAACGCAAAAATGGACAAAATGACCCCCCTATAACTTTTGAAAATGACTATATATCTGGTGTTCCACTGTCACACTCTTGGTCAGGAGCCCAAATTTAGTGGATTTGCTTAATTCCAGGTCATCTCATGAATTTCCGTGACCATCTATTGATGTCCTCAAAAACCCAAAAATGAAGGGCTAAGGATATATAAGGAAATTGCTGCAAATTGCTTATTTTGCTTATATCTTTGCGCGTTTTGAAGATAAATCAATTCTGTTTTTATATTCGTGTTCAGCGAGGTCTAAATGACCAGAATCATTATATTTGGGTGTTTATGGGAAATATAAAATGGAAGTTGTATTTTGCCGGGGAGAGGTTCAGCCCTGGACAAATTTTTGAAAACCCAAAAATGGACAAAATGACCCCCCTATATCTTTTGAAAATGACTATATATCTGGTGTTCCGTGTTAAACTCTTGCTCAGGAGCCCAAATTTAGTGGATTTGCTTAATTCCAGGTCATCTCATGAATTTCCGTGACCATCTTTTGAGGTCCTCAAAAACCCAAAAATAAACGTGAAACTTATCAAAGAATTAATTTCATATGATTTATTTTCACTATTGTTATAATAAATAAATTTTAAATTATAAGAAAATTATATACATAAAATAGGGTCTATTATTTCGAGATTTAAATAATTTACATAAATAGGGTATATATTATCGAGATGTCAAGAAGTATATCGATTTAGACCCTGTAGATACAAAATTTTATATGCAATGGGATATTTTAATGGGGGGGGATGAAGTACCCCCTGGGGGATCTCGGTTGTATCAGCTAGTCATATTAGCATCCGGCTTTCTCTTTTCGATATAAAAATTAGAAATTATTAGATTAAAGAAAAAATTTGAAAAAAAAAATATAAATTCTTTAACTATAATAATTAAATTAATTTCTATTAAATATTAAATCTTAAAAAATTGCATTTTTTCCATAAACATAAAATCAAATCTTTAATCAAATCATGAAAAATATCTAAAATAAATATTAATGATTTGATTTCTGCTGTAATTTATACGAATCCAAAGGTCTTTCTTCATTAATTTTTGGTTCTAATCTTATGATTGACTAATTATGGCTTAAAATTAAAAATATAAATTTAAATATAAAACTGGGATGGTGAGAGGCTATTTATAAATTTAAATGTAATTAATATATAAGTAACTTGTTAATTTGATTAGTTAGAGATAATTTTTAATAATAATCAAAAATATATATATATAATATTATCAATTTTTCATAAGTCTAATGCGTTACTAAATTCATTTTCTGATGTGGTTGCATTCTCTTTCAAGAAAAAATTTCATAATTGCTAGATTATCTCTGCTGAAAAACTGCACATTTTTATGCAGGATCATAACTACTACAGGCTCTTGACTCGTTTTGTTGGAGTCTATCAAGAAGTTACTGTCACTTTATTTTAATCTATAAGATGCTAATATCTATTCAATGATGAGTGAGATTGATAATCTCCTGTATTTTGGGTCACCTTGAACTACAAATCATTTATCTTTTCTGTGCTTTTTTTCTTAAAATTTCTTTGCACGAGCCTTATTCACCTCAAATTATGAATGCTTTTGAGAAATTAAGTGATGATTTGTGCATTCTATTTTTCATGCTCGTTTTACATCCCAATAAAACCCATTAAATACTAGATCTTGGGCTGTTGGAGTGGCTATTAATCCCCAATATTCTAGAGACTCTTCTTTAGTACTTTTAATTATCCTTTAAAATAAATCACAACTATTAATCTTAATTAGTTTTTCAATGTCTTCACTATTTTCTTAATACGGTCCTCATTTTATAATAATTGCTCATCTCATTTCTCTAACAAAACTGTCCACCTCTGCTTGATTGACTTGCCAGTCTTATGGAGCGGTCGAATATTTTATCGAAAAAGGCATCAAATTTTTTCACATCTACTTATATTAGCTGCATTTCATAGCCATTAATAAATAAATTTTATGCTTAATAGTTTTAACGAACTTTGTGCTAATATACAATTCGTCAAGCGAGACCTTTCCTACGCATAAAAATATAAAAGGTAAAATTAGTTTCTGATAGACCGCCCTCCATATCCTCTATATAAATTCTGATATAGCGTTAATTAGATTTGCAATCCTTGAACATTAAAAGATAGCCTAGTCTTTTAAGAGCCTCAAGGATAGTTTTCTCTTCAAATTTAAAATTCTTATCCTTTTATTTTGTTAATTTGGAACATAAATGAAGATCATAAAGAAATTAAAAAAAAGAATAAGTTTATATTGATTGAAAGCCCTTATCTTATATACAATAATTTTATTTAATGTATTAATAATTTCTTAAATTTTAATTATTAATTCAAATTCAAGTCTTATTTAAATTAATATTAATTATTTATTGAAGTATTGTATTAATATAAATTATTTGGTATATTTTGAATTAGTATCAAAAAATTAAATTAATAAGAGGTAGAAAGATTTCTATAAATCTAGACAATTTAATGATAATTTGATAGTATAATGAAATTAATTGGACTTTTGCTTTTGGCGATTCCGATATCATCGAAACTACTTGTGGGATAAGTTGATTATTATTCTGGGAATATTAACAAATAAAAATATACAAAAATTCAAACTAACTAATTAAAAAAGGGATACTATATTTTAAAAATCGCTAATAATTATAGTAACAATCCATTTAATTTAAATTAAATATCGAACTTAAACCATATTGTAAAGGTTTGCAAAAAGTTAACAACCACTTTTATTAAAATAATTTATTTAATTATAATTTATTCTCTAATGATTATATTACTACAATAATAGTCTAATTGGTTATCTAATTGTAAAGGTGATACTTTTTTATTTTTGTTACTTTTTCTTTGGTATTGATTAAATTGTTCTTAAAGAGGCAATATCAATTTTTAAAAGACTTCTAATTACTCTGGCTGATATAGTTTGTCAATAAAAATCTTAAATATATTTTTATAATATAAATTAAAAATTTGATACTTACCTACATAAGCAAAATTCCATTGATATTTAATATTATTTTAGCAAATTTAAACTTTAGCTTTGAACATACAAAATACATTTTAATTTAATAATTTTAATTTTTTATTCATAATTATTAGCAAAGTTTTTTAAAATTGAATAATAACTCTAAAATTGTAAATATTAGCAAGACAAAATGCTATATTTATCAGTAAATGTAGTAAAATAGATAATAAAATTTAAGAAAAAATTAAATAATTTGCTGATATTTTTATTTACTTAAATATTAAAATGTTTAGATATTGGATAAAACATTGTAGTGGAAGTTTTCTGCACTTTTTTTAAATGTAATTTTATAAATTTTACTTAAATGATAATAGAGCTTTCAATTTACAAGAAAATATATAAAAAGAATATTATAAATATATTTAAGATCTTAAAAAATTAAGTGTTCATTTGATATTTCATTTAAGCATTTCTAAATTATGATAAAATTAGCTAATTATAAAAAAAATGAATTATATATTGTCAAAATAAACATTTATAATTATGAAAGAACTTTTAATTGATATTAATAATTATTTAATAAGAGATTATTAAGTGTCTGCGTAAAATTGAATATCAAAAAGTTGATAATAAATAATTGAAAACACAAAAGATTTTGGAAAAAAAAATTAATTTAAGTGCAGAAAACTTCCCTAAATTTTATTTTTCTTCATAAACCAATGCTGTAAGCTGTAAGCTCCCCAAACAATTAAATTAAGTAATATATGTAAAAAGGTTTTATAATTTTTTTGTTTGTTTAAAAGCTAAATTTAAATTACATAAATAAAAAAGGTGAGGTGAAGATTAGTTATAATAATTTATTTATAATTATATATATTATTGGCTATTAAAAACATAATATTCTTGTTTTATTTGTTCAAAATATATTGTTGCGCCAAATATATGTTTAGAAAAAAATAATAGGAGTTTGTTATTTAATTATCAAAAAGTATTTAAATTAAACATAATCACTTTTTAAAGGCAAATCAAATAAACTTTACTTTATAATTTTATGTAAATGTTGGCTTCATCATTGCTATATTGATTATTTTAATTGAGTAAAACCTCATTATCCTCATTATTATCAAAATACGCCCTTGCTTATATTATTGTAGAAATACATTTGAATTGGGAAATTGTAAAAATACAAATATAGAAGTGATAGTTATTTATATTAACTGCCACGAATTTGATGAGTGGCTAATGCTAATTTGTATTGTAAAAACATTAAACTTTTTCTCTCTGATTACAACTACCAGTCTAGTAGTCTATTTGTCTATTATATTAATTATTTTAACATTAAAAGTTTATAATTAATTAAATTTTTTAAACATTAGACTATTAGACGATTAGACTCTATATTATAGTTAAAAGTGATTTGTCTAATAGAAAAATATAATTAGACTTTTAGACGATTAGACTTGAGTTTTAAAAAGAAAAAAAAGTTTAATTACTGTAATTAGACTATAAACCATTAGACTTGTGATGTATAATAAGATAAATTAGTTTAATATATAAATACATAAATGGATCTACAGTCTGTCCGCAGTATTGAGCGATGTTATCATATTCACCGGCCTCAAGTGTGGTGTACCGTTCTACTGCGATAAGTGACTCAGCTCCGGACTGTTTTATATTTCACACCAACCCAGCTACATGTTACGGTTCTGACATTGAATCCTTCGAATGCGAAAACAAATACAACTTTTTGAGCTCCAGTGAGCAGTGGTCGAGGAGGAAGCATCTCCAACAAAGCCGATTAGGATCTCGAAACTGGTGACTATATTCTCTGCGGTTCTAATGCCATTAAGAAAAGCGACTACACTGGATATTACTCATCATTCATTCAATCAATCACTCAGGATCTCGCAGTAAAACGGTACACCACACTTGAGGCCGGTGAATATGATAACATCGCTCAATACTGCGGAGAGACTGTAGATCCATTTATGTATTTATATATTAAACTAATTTATCTTATTATACATCACAAGTCTAATGGTTTATAGTCTAATTACAGTAATTAAACTTTTTTTTATCTTTTTAAAACTCAAGTCTAATCGTCTAAAAGTCTAATTATATTTTTCTATTAGACAAATCACTTTTAACTATAACAGAGAGTCTAATCGTCTAATCGTCTAATGTTTAAAAATTTAATTAATTTATAAACTTTTAATATTAAAATAATTAATATAATAGACTAATAGACTACTAGACTGGCAGTTGTAATCAGAGAGAAAAAGTCTAATGTTTTTAGAATACAAATTAGCAATAGCCACTCATCTAATTCGTGGCAGTTAATATAAATAACTATCACTTCTATATTTGTATTTTTACAATTTCCCAATTCAAATGTATTTCTACAATACTAATAATTGCTTGCCTTGAAAATTATGAATAAAACTAGAATTTTCATAATATTAGTTATCTCCTAAAAGTGATTTCTTACAGCTGATCTTTGCATATACTTCATTGCCATATTTTAAATTAAGTTCTATGCGATCAATTTCTTTAAAATTCTTTAATATAAATATTTCATAGTACTTTCCAAATTCAATATTAAGCTACTCTTCAGAAATGTCATCTGGGTAGTTCATGACGTAAAAGTAACATTTTCTTTAATTTTCCCGATAAATTCTTAATTCTTCCTCTTTCAACTTTGGAGGATTGTCAATATCCCTCACGTAGAGATTGAAACCTTCATACTCCTCTAAATTTTCTCCTAAGATAGCATTTTAAGCGCATTTATGGGCATATTCTTCGTCGTCTTTGTCTTCATAGCTCACGAATAAGTAAAATAAAATATAAATTTAATATGCATGACTTAAATGTTAATTCTTCAATATGATATCAAGAATAAATAATAAACAAAATTTTTGCTATTGAAAACCTTACTTCTATATAATATCGAATAAAAAAACATTTTTTAAGTAAATAAGTAAATATCTAAGTTTATTTATAAAAAATAATAAAACTTTTCAATTAATTGCTTTACAAATTTTCTCTTTCTTATAAATATTTAAAGTTATTAATTTATACAAAAATTATCCTCTTATTCAATAATTAGACTTAAAATATGATTCAAAAATAATTCATGATTTTCTAAATTATTATTATTGTATAAAATACTGTGTGTAATATATATATATACTTATGATCTATCTGAGGAGAGTTTTCTGGTTTATGTTTGATAATGAAAAAAAATTTAGGAAAGTTTATTGGTGTAAAAACATTTTTATTTCGTTATTAACCTTTTTCTTTACAATTTTTTATAAATTATCAGCTATTCATTTTACTTAATGTTTTAACTAAATATATTTTTTATTAGATCAAATTTACAATGTTTTCAAAAAAATCTACACATTCACTTATCTTAAATACAATAAGCATTAAATTTAGATGTCCTAAAAATTTTTAGGCAATCCCTCTGTAAGTGAATCATTTTATAAATAACTTTATTAAAATTTGAAATGTCATATTGAAGATTATATTCAGGAAACTTCCCACTCCCATTTTTATCATATTTAATAATATTGATAATGAGAGAAAATAGTGAAATGAATTTAAATTCTGATTCATTAATTAATAATTTGATTGTATAAATCATCAAACAGATATAGGAAATCTTTTTATTTCTAAGTTTTTGCAATATTCAGCTCTTCAATCAAATACTAAAACAAGTTAATGAGGCATTTCAAAATTAAATCGTCAAAAATTCTTCAATTTTTTTAGAAATTTTTAATAAAAAAAATCTTTTTTAATTTTATAGGCTGATTCTTTGATTTTTTAGGTTAAAAATGATTTTATTTGTCGAACTCTTGATTGGGATTGTTATAAACAAATTTTATTATTATAATCTATTAAATTTTTTTTTGCATAAATCTATATTTTAATGATCGCAGTGTATAGCTTTAAAAATGATTCTTTTTCTATAAATATTTTATGATTAAATTATACAGTAGATTACTCTCTATACTCCTTGAAATATCTGTCTATCTATCAGATTTTTTATGATAAATCACTTAAAACAAATTAAAAAGTTTTGCGTGATATATTTTTGGCTCTATGTTTATTTCTATTAAGTGATTTTAAACTTTTTTTTTGAAATTTCGTGCTGACTAAAAAAATAAATAGAATAAGCTTGTTATTTAATTTGTTTTTTATAATAAAATATTTATTTTTATCAAAAAAGAATCATGCACATTTCTTAAAAATAAATTTTTATATTTATTGTAAAATGCGTATAATCGATCCATAGGAAAATCTCCGGTTAAAGAACAGCCTATTGAAACTACTACTTCCTTAATCATAATTCCAAGACCCCTTAATAAGATTTTTATTTTGAATAGTATATTTGGGTCTTATTGGGGTAGACAAAGAGATATTTTTATGTGAAATTATTATTGGATGTAATTAATTATAATTAGGCCTAAAAATAAATTTACTAACCCTGATTTGTTTATTTTATATAGAAAATTTATTCGAGCAAATAGTTTCAATAAGTAGCAAGAACTTTAATAATTTAACTTTAATTTTGTAATTTTCAATCCTAATCTCAATTTTTAATTGACTTACGAGGTTTTAAAATTAATCAATATTAATTACTCAAATCAAACAAATTTTTTCTGTTTGTCTTATTGTAAATCTTAATTAAATCTTACTATCTATAATCGTCTAATGATTAATGATGATAGTGGAAAATGCTCTTATTATTTTCATGATCACTATATTTTTTATTTCTTCGTATACATCTTATTATTTTAAATGCTACTTAGCATATCTTATTGATTATTTTTCAATTTGATTTTTGTGCTAAAGAAACACATGTGCTTTTCCTTATCGCTCTCTAATATAATAACAGCAACTGGCCATATATTCCATTAACTATTATACTTTTTTCTATGTTTATTAAGTATCCAGGTGGGCCTAAAGCCTTTGCTAAAGTTACAATCTTTTGCCTAAAGGTTCTTTTGAATTCTTTCAATTCTAATATAAGGGAAGAGGTTTATCTTACATTAAAGACTTCAAATCTCTATTTACATATCCAAGTTCATGATTGAAATTATTTTAAGTAAAAAATTATCTATTATAAACTCAGGATCATTTAAAATTTATTGAGCCTTAGTGTGATAAACCATAGCTTATAATAAAACCTTCTAACTTAAGAGAGGAGCTCTTGCAATTTCTTCTTTAAGCCAAATATGAATTATATATCCGAAATAAAACTCATATTAATACTACTCTTTTTAATTAGAGAGCTGATTCTTTGAACAAGTAAGGTGCCAAAATAGTATTCTTAAAATCAATAATTTGTGATGAAAAGACATATTTTTTAGATTTATGATAAAATTTTAAGAAAGCCTATAAAACAATGAGATATATGTGACACCTATAGATTTCTAACTATCTAGAGTAGTCTAATGGAAAGTGTGACCAATACTTTAAAATTTAGAATCATTGAGGTTGTAGATATGATTTGAGATAACTTTTATTTTTCAGGATGTTTTCGAGGGCCATAAATGAAATGGTAAAGAGCTCTCTAAGAGTAATTCCTAACAATCAAGTTACTCTTTTGTAATAGTTTTACTATCTATACATTATTAAGGGTTGGTTTAACTATGTCTATATTGATGCTCGTACCATACCTAAGTTTAAGTAGTAAATCTAAATATTTTTTAGTCATAAATACATCAATATTAAATTCTAATCTTGTAAATTAGCCTAATTTCAATAAACCCCAATAAGACTCTAATTAAACAGTACAATTCAAATCACAAAAATAACAAATCTAATCAATAATTAAGGTTTTTAGGTTTTAAATGTTTCCATATTTACTAAAAATTTCCTAAATTCTTTCTTTTGTCCAATGACTAGGGAAGTTTTCTATATAAACATTTCTTAAGATCTTTCTATGATTTGATATAGGCCAAATATCAAAATTAAATAGGCCTTCATTAGCTTTTTTAATAGCTAATTCAACATATTCATTCGATTTGAATGTGACAAAGGCACATCCACGCCTATGGTGTCTTTGATCGAGCTCAGCAATCAAATCCCAAAATTTATCAAGAAATTAATGATAGAATTTAAACAGGTTTTTAGACCAGAGAGAATGAGTCAGTATTTGAAAGTCTTATTATGAAAAAGATAATTATAATTAATGTTATATTCATTAAATTTTAAAGGTCTTTACATTTTTTTAAGAATTATCTATCTTTTTAATTTAAATATAACAAGGAGAGAGACCTTAAAGTAGCAAGAAATTTGTGAAGCAGCTTTGCTATACAAGTTCAATTTAAAAACAAATGTTAGAATTATTTTTTTTCAAGATAATCATCACAACTATATTGCAACTAAAACAAAAAATTAAGAAACTCTCTTTCATAAACTTACCCCAAGCTTCACACATATAATCAAAATAATTACTCTTATTTAAAAATTAAACCCCTCCTACTTAAACCCTATAAAATCCTTAATAAAGTATGCGTTGATAGTCTACTTTTATCAATAAAAAACTCAATCAAACAATTCAGGGGTTTTGGGGTTTTGAATAAGTACATAGTCATCACCTAAAACTTCTTAAAATTTTTCATCTATTTGCTTTGGTGTAATTCCTAAGCTAAGACCGGAGATTTCCAAGTGCCTTAAATCTATTAGAGTTCTCTATCTTGTATCAATGATATCATTGAGATAAGGAACTGCAATGCATTATTTTCCATTTATCTCAAAGTACTTAAATTTTTTGGGAAATAAATTTTTTTTAAATACTTCATAGCTTTAGCTATTTTTGCAAACATTTCGTTGTCATTTAAATATAAAACTACTGAATTATAATTTAATATGTTTACATTAAATGATTGATACTAGCCATTAAGGTAAACAGTTTCTTATTTTAAAATAATTTTTATATCTAAATTAAAAGTTTATAATATTCGTCATACATGCCAAATGATTCATAATACTTCATTGGGATATCATAATTGGTTCGCTCCTTTATGATTTGAGATATCAATTTTATGTTTTATTTTTCATTTGGGATGTTGTAAAAAAATAGAATGTTTTTTCTGTTAGTTTCCATTATTTTTAGTAAGTCGAATGATTTAAAGAAGGTTGTTCAAACAAATTATACTGTAAATTATTATATTAATTCAATTAATTAATTATAATTAAAATTGAAAATATAAGTATATAAGCACAATTAAATATGTATTTAAATTGCTTTAAATTTACATTTAATTATGAATCAAACAAATATAGTTTGCTATTTAATAATTAAATTATAATGAAAGGTTAATGATTAGTATATATATTAGTATTAATTAATTAGGTAGTTGATTTGGTGGGAGTTTGATTCATCCCCTATGCCATAGATAAGGGGAAAATTTCTTGCAAAAATTTTAAATTCTCCTATTTATATAAAGTTTCTAGCAGCATACAAAGGAATTTATTACAATTTCAATAGATTATTATCAAAATTCATATTTAATTATTTATAAATGAACATCTAATACTATTATGTCTTGATAATAATAATAATAATATTTATGGAAATTACCTTAATTTAATTTAAACATCTAGTTTGAATAATATCTGATATTAATGAGATAGCTGTTAATCTTAACCCTTAAAAATTTTATATTTAAAGTATATTTTTATAAAGGAAAATGAAAATATAAAAAGTGAAATATATTATCTATATATTTTTGCAAAAAAGAAAAATTAGAATGTTTAGTCAGGACTGCAGTAAAGGAGAAAAGTCCCCATTAATTTTTAAATAAAATAGTAAATCATTATCATATTTTATAAATTTTCTCGATTTAAAAAAAATATTTTATTTGACTTTTTCAAATTAATTACTTTCCTTATTAATTATATATAATTTAGAAAATTTTTGAATTTATAAAAAATAATTATTGTTAAAATTATAATATCTTCAAAATAAAATTTTTAATAATTGTTCCTACCGAGATACCCAACCCCAAAACCCCCCTAAAATACCCCATTTCATATCAAATTTTTTATCTACAGGGTCTAAATCTATATCCTTCATGACATCTCGACATCAAAGACCCTATTCTATATATAAAATTATATTATAATATCATTTTTTATTTTTCCATGATAGTGGAATAAATAATATTAATTTAATGCTTTGTGAAGTTTCACGATGTTTGTCAACCATACTACACTATGCCTTATGAAATATAAATTGATTATGATTAATGATTTATGAATCAAATAAATTTATCATTCACTAGTTAATACTTAAATCAAACCAGCAATCTTAGTTTTAATGTAGACGTATCTTAGTGAGTTGAAGTTGCAAATCCGTGTCGTGGCAGTCCTGAAGTAAAAAACTCCCAAAAAACCATTCTCGCTATCACCTAGTCTTCACCTAAAATTAAGTGTCATCACAAGTGGTTAGCTTGAGGGATAAAGTTCGTAGGATTCAACCAGAGAATGACAGAAGATGGAGAAAAACGCTTACCGGTCCCACCGCTGCTGGGAAACATAATCCCTGTCCTTTCGCTGTGGTAGCTTCAGCACCATATCCCGGTGTGGGAGAAAATCCTTATTGTTGCCTTCACTGGTTTTCGTCTTCTCACTTTTGAAGGCAGTGCGTTCCTTCATCCTGCTCCCTATTACCTAGGAAACTTAACTCAAGCCAGGTAACTCATCTATGCAGGGAAATCCTTAGCGTGCAGACGACTTGAGGAGTCTAGGATCTGACAGATTGAACCCCGCTGACTGGACCCTCATGCGTTGGACCCAGCAACCCCCTACCTGCCCTCGGTAGTCCTTAGTGAAGTAAAAAACTCTATTAGAAAGTCCTAAGTAAGATTGGTACCTCATCTATCAATTAGCTAAAATAGCATATTTTTAGTAAATTAATTAAGTAAATCAGCTTTGTCCATTTCTATTTAATTATATTAATTTTATTATATTTTTAGGTACTCTACTGCATTTTAGCTGTAATGCGGTAGAGTACCTTAATTATATTAATTATCAAATAAATTAGTTTTAGATGCTTCAAATAAATATGTAATTTAGTTTATAGAAAAAGTAATATATGAAAAATATAATATTTATAAATGAGAATAATCTTAAAATTTTGCTATATTAAGCAACTTTTTTAAAGTGGCCAAGTTTGAATATGTAAGAATTATTTATCAACTTAATCTATTTATTAATGTTGAATTATATTATACTTTTTCTATAAACTAAATTACATATTTATTTGAAGCATCTAAAACTAATTTATTTGATAATTAATATAATTAAGGCACTCTACCGCATTACAGTTAAAATGCGGTAGAGTACCTAAAAATATAATAAAATTAATATAATTAAATAGAAATGTAAAAAGCTCATTTACTTAGTAAATTTACAAAAAATATCTATATAATATTAATTAACTTTTTAATTTAATATTTAACTCGAAATATAAATTGAAAAAACTTTTCTATTAAATAATATTTTTATTTATTCAAGTAAAATATTTATATACTATAGCATAAAAAAAGATTTTAATAAATTTTTATCCCATAAATCAACTTCTTTCGGCATAATTCGAAAAAAAACTCTGATTAATTTTTTTAATTTTCTTTATTTACCTAAGCTAATAGACAAATTAGATTTAAAAAAATGAAAATTAAAAAATTAAAAAATTAATCAGAGTTTTTTTTCGAATTATGCCGAAAGAAGTTGATTTATGGGATAAAAATTTATTAAAAAATTTTTTCATACTATAGTATATAAATATTTTATTTGAATAAAAAAAAATTATTTAATAGAAAAGTTTTTTCATTTATATTTCATAAGGCATAGTGTAGTATGGTTGACAAACATCGTGAAACTTGACAAAGCATTAAATTAATATTATTTATTCCACTATCATGGAAATATAAAAAATGATATTATAATATAATTTTATATATAAAATAGGGTCTTTGATGTCGAGGATGTCATGAAGGATATAAATTTAGACCCTGTAGATAAAAAATTTGATATGAAATGGGGTATTTTAGGGGGGTTTTGGGGTAGGGTATCTCGGTGGTAACAAATAAGGTTCAAAATTTTTGAGAGTTTGTAAATTTTGTAATTAATGAAGATTTGTGCTTTAGTCATTGACTTAAAAGCTCAAATCAAAAAAATTAGGGAAGATTTACAGATTTTAGAATAATCTGATATTAAAAAGTTTAAAATCCTTATAATGAATAGCGCATTAGACCGATTCAGCATAATCCGTGCTGCGTTATATTCGTGTGACATTTAATTATTGATTTATTTGCTTAACGTTAAAAAAGCCCCGTAATTAATTAATAATAATATTTATAATATAATAAGGAATAAAGAAAATTACACAATTATTTAAATTTATAATTTACTGTAATTATAATCTGTATTGATAAATTTAACTTACAATAGTATATTTAAATTATAATTAATATCTAAATCAATAATCGAATGTTTCGCGAATAAAACGCAGCACGGATTATGCTGAATCGGTCTAATGCTCTATTCATTATAAGCATTTAAAATTTTTTTATATCAGATTATTCTAAGATCTGTAAATCTTCCCTAATTTTTTTAATTTGAGCTTTTAAGTCAATGACTAAAACACAAATCTTAATTAATTACAAAATTTACAAACTCTCAAAAAATTTGAACCTTATTAAAAATTTTATATTTAAGATATTATGATTTTAACAATAATTATTTTTTTAAGGACTTTCTACATTCAAGCTCATAAAATAAAATCAAGCCTCAAATAATAATTAAACAAATACATACTAAATAATAATTATATTAGTAAATCAAATTAGCTAATGCAACAAAGATTATTTTTATAACAAAGCAACAAATATTTAATTTATTTTCTATCAAATTCTGCAAATATAGGGAATTACTGAAAAGATAATAATTTAACAAATAAATAAATTAGAAATTTATTATGGTCTTAATATGAGAATAACAATTTATGCTAAAAATAATGAAAATAACTCCAATTAATAGCAAATTATTTAAAATATACAATTGTTCAAAATATAAATTAAGTTATTAACGTTTATTCTCACCAGGGATGTACATTCGCTTACCGATGACAATCACACCAAGAAATTATTACATTTAAAAATATTATTATTACACTCCATTAAAGGTAAGAAAATTGATCTATTCAATCATAATTCTATGTCACTACCCGAAACCCTAATATATGATAAATATCAATCATGCATATATTAGTAATGTGCTATAAATTAGAAGATAAATCTCATTTTAATTTGTACTTTTTATTATTCGACAATCTTTTTCAAATTCTATATTTTTTTGCGCTTTTAATAATTTAATATGATTTGTTGCCCTGATAGCCTTATATAATATTTATATAATTTTAAGTTTAGAGATTTATATTTTAATTATTACTCTATACTTTAATATAATAGATATCTGGCATGCATCTAATTAAATCAGTTATCTATGATTTCTAAGATAAATTTAATTTTATTATTAAACATTTGAATGTTTGCCAATTATTTTTCAACTTGATATTCAAATTTAAGCAATTTTAAAATATCCTCCCTAATTAGAAATTTAAATATAGAAATTAAATATTAATAATTTACATTTAAAATAAATACAACAAACTTGTAAGTAGTTAAACACTATAATTCTATGGTTTATTTAATGAGTAATATTATACAAATAAACAGAAATAAAAATAATAAAAGCTTACAATCCAAAAATGTTAACACAAAAATCTTAATTTTTAATTAAAGTACTTAGAAGCATTTGGGTGTAATTATTTTAGTTTTTTTAGAATAAAAAGAAATTAAATTTCAAAAACATGGTTAAAAATTTTTGTATAAAATAATAAGTAGACTGAAACAACAGTGATTTGTAAACACAATTAATTAAGAAAAGTGTTTACGTAAAAATAAAAATTTTCCCATTATCAATTATTCTGTATTCTGGCGTGATATTGTACTTTTTAATATATTTGAGAAGATTTTTGTACTATGAATTTCATACTGAAATATTCCTTAGATAAATACAATTTTTAAACTAACTAAATAGAATCATAATAAATTAAGGAAAGGCTAAGTTTTCTGTTCCATATTTTTTATATTATCCATGGTTAAAGTTTCAAGCCCCCAAAAATGTAGTCTCATCTGTCAAAAACAGATATTTATGCCTCTTAGGAGGTTTACTGACCCATTAATAAAAATATGTGTAAAACATTATTGCCATCTTTAACAATCCATTAACTCTCATATCTTGATAATGATTCAAATAATGTCATTAAAATTACAATAATTAAAAATTAGGACAATTTTCATATCTTCTAATGTCTAATAAGAGAAGGGATAGCAGCAAATCAGCTTGATATAGTGAAATTCTATAGTAAAGATATAAAAGTTTCTTTTATAATTGTTGTATGCTAAATAAAATTTAATGTTTGGGGCAGAAAATTTCCCCCTTAATTTAATTATAATTTACATCAAAGACGATAACTTTAATACTTTTGTAATACATTTAAAATGGGAAATCTTGAAAATAAAAAGATAACTGTATGAAAAAGTAATTGCACTAAATACGATTAACATTAATCATAATTATATTTAGCTTTAAATATTAAATTAATTAATTCATTTAATATTTAAATATATAATTAGTGCCTAATGGTCTGGAAGGGTTTTTAGGAAGTCTATTTGTAAATATGCTATATTTATTATATTATTTATACAGAGATAATCATCAAATCATTTTGGAATAAGACATTTCTCCAGTTATATTTATCTCTGACCACGGTCTGATGCTGTATAATGGCTCAATTCTTCTCTTTTTAATAGGCGTAAAAATTATGATTTTTGGAAACATGCAATCATCCGCGCGGTTAAAGGGAACGCCGCTTCCCCGCTCTTTTTCAGAAATTCAGATTTAAAGAGTGAACATCAGGCCTTAAACTTATAAGTATCTTCAGGGTCAAAATTGCTAAAGGGAAGAGTGTGAAACATCCTGTGTATTTTTTTTCTAAGAAGCCGTTCTTCTGATCTTACTGAGTCATGCACACAGTTTTAAGGTCACACTGTCCACTTAGCCAGTAATGTCTTCGAGATGGTGGTCTCTCGAATGTTGGTTCTATTACCCTTCTACTAAATAATAATAATATAATAAATATAAATAATTTTACAAGTAGATTTACTAAAGACTCTGCCAGACCGCTAGACCACTAAATACATATTTAAATTTTATAATTGATTTAATTAATTTAAAAATAAAAACTGAATTAAATTATGATTAATGCCTCTCATATTTAGTGGCAGTCTTAATTACTATTTAAGACAGATATTTCTTTTTCTCCAAAATTTCCAATTTCAAATGTATTTTAATAATCATAAAATTTTTAAATTATCTCAAATTTTACTGTAGAAATACATTTGATTTCTGAAAGTGGATGAAATATAAATCGACTTTCTTTTGGAATAGATAATATGTATATAGTTTAATGAAAAATTAAAAAAAGAATTGTAAAAAATTATTGGCGGTACTATTAATCCCATC
Source organism: Oxytricha trifallax (assembly GCA_000711775.1). Lineage (NCBI taxonomy): Eukaryota > Ciliophora > Spirotrichea > Sporadotrichida > Oxytrichidae > Oxytricha > Oxytricha trifallax. The sequence continues at coordinate 16,635 of ARYC01004741.1, forward strand.
AGAGCATCTGTGTATCGAGATAATTAACTTAAATTTTTGCTTCAAAAATCAATCAAAAATAAAGCTTCCACAATGAAAGTTGCTTATCTTCCTTATAAAATTGCTACACCAATAATAAATTCCACCTATCTTGAATTCCTATCGAACTAGTCCCATATTTTCCAAGTTCCAAAAGAAAGTTGACTTACATTATATTTATTTTTAAAATCAAAAGAATTTCTACTATAAAACATTGAATAAAATTATATTCATTTTATATTCATGATTCTCCTTTAATAAGATTTAACAAAATATTTATGATTTCTGTTGAAATTAAAGTTATCTCGCCTCTTATTAATGACTTATATACTAAAATCTAATACAAATTAAATAGCAACTGTAAGATATAAATAAAATAAAATTAAGGGATATTAAATCGATATTTATTTGAAATTAAATTGAGTCTCTAAGTAATGATTTTTCCCTTGAAAATTTGAATTAAGTTTTTATGGTATAAAATTTTATCATTAAGAACGATTCTAATATATTAATTAAAGTATATGTGCATTTAATTAAATGCTTATTTATTTATTTATAATTCTAATAAATTATAATTATTAAATATTAATAATAAATATTGAATACATACATAAATAATAAAAGAGTATATTATTTGGTTGAAGTGTTTTATTGAATTACTGCAAAATTTATTAAACCAGAGCAACACTGACTCTAGCTAATAAATCAAGAACTTTCGTTCTTTCATTTTTATTCATTGCAATAAATTTTATTAATTGGATTTAATAACTAATAAATATATTTTACAATAAAAAATTAAATGGTTTTTATTGTTGACTCTTGAGAAGTTGGAAGGCCTCGTTGATCTTGATTTGGAGCTTCATGAAGTCTGTGACGTAGGCTTGAATTTCTGGAATTGGCAAGTCGATAAGCATACCAGTGATCTTTGGAGCAAATTCTTCACCAGCCAATTGTTCAGCGTGCTCATAGATATACTCACCTACTTGAGATTTATAGTTGGGGTTGAGGGGGCTGACAAGTGGGAGGATCTTAGCCATACCGTTTTGGTTGTAGGTGAGGATATGTGGAGGGAGGTTTTAGTTCATGGCGCTTGCAACTTGGGCAAGTGGCATTCCTAGAGGTGACATCATGACTTTAATAAAATAAAAACACTGGCTGTAGTGGTTGTCTCATTGGTTGGTTCATTGGTGGCATTTGTCCCTGTGGGATTTGTTGGTTTCTTTGTTGATAACCACCTTGGTTGTTGTTGTATTGTTGTCTGGGACCTCTTTATTGCATGTTTCCACCTTATCTTTGGGGGTTGTTGTATCTTTAATTTTGTTATTGTCTCTGGATGGTGATCATTAAGTACTGGAGGAGTTGGAAGGTCTCTGGTCTGTTCAACATATCAATAACAACCCATGAATTTTCTTAAATTTAAAAGTACAATTCTTTAAGAAAAATATTATAGAAGTTTGATCATTTCTTTTGCATTTGCAAAACTTAATTTTTTAAGAAAAAAATATTTAAGTATAGAATTTTTTTTAAAAAAATAATAAATAAAAATTACAACTTTATAGAACTTTTATATAAAATTAGTTATTTTAAAATTTAAGAAAAAAAACATTAAGCAAATAGTAAAAAATAGAAAAAATGATTTTTGAAATTAGAAATTTTTAAATATAATCTTAGCAATATTAATCATCTATATAAAAGATTTACAGTAGAAATTTGAAATTTAAAATTTTTTATAATTTATCATTGTAATTTAATAATTTGATAATCTTATTTAATAAAATTTAAGGTTGCCATCCTAAGAATTGTGTTTTTTTTAATATAGATTGTTTAAAATATTAAATTGGTGCCTAGTAAAATGAATAAAAATCTTAAATATGATAAAAAAAGAAAATATAAGTTAAAAAATATTAATATTTAGTAAGATTGCCATGGAGAAAATTTACCAAAGTAAAATTTGTAATTGTTGAAAAAATTTTCCATTAAAAATAATTTAATATTTATTACTAATTACTTCGAAATAAAGAATTATAATATTGAAAACAAATAAATTACCAATATTCAATGTTGATTAATGAAATTTATAGAAATACTGTTTTTTAAGAATAAAAAAATAATTAACTATTAAATGTTTAATTTTAAATGGAAATGTATGAAATAGAAAATATTAGCAGAAAGTTGATAATTACTTTTCTTACGTTTTTAAAAGCTCAAATATTTAATAGTTGGGTAATCATTTAGCTATATCACTTCTAATGATTTTAATATTTATCATAATATTTTATAATGATTTAATTGACACGTATTTTTATAATAAAAATGATCAGCCTGAGAAAATAGATTTTTATAAATGCGAGTTTTGTAATCATTTTAGGGTTCTTATTCTGTAATTGGTTATAGCCGTATTGGATTTCTTTATATTTAAAAAAAATTTAAAAAAAATCATTTCACTATTAATTCCATATTGATCCTTATTTTGCTGCCTCTACGTAGTGTGTTTTTTAAGATTTTCTAGAGCAATTCTATTATTTTTCTATGCTAAATTGTATTCTTTGTTCTTCTCAATGAGTTCCAAACATTCCTAGGAATTAGTTAATTTAACTAAAAGTTTGATTCCATCATAAACCTTTCCTTTCTCTGATTGTAGTGCGTTTTGTGCACATGTATAACCTTATTGATCGTTCAAAGAGTCTTCGTAAAAAGCGAATTAGAAAAAATATAAAATATAATTAAAAAGGTTTTTAAAAAAATATTTTTAATAATTTAATTTATAATATTTAACTAAAAATACATTTCATAATTAATAAAAGTTTAATGTCAAATTAATCTGATCTTTCTAGCTACTTGAGTTTTTAATATTTTGTATAAAGATATTTTATTAATTTTTAAATATATAATAAAACTAATAAACAGATTTAATAAAAAAAATGATTAAAAACAATAAAAATACTTATTTTTTTTATAATTGTAAATTAATTATACAACACAAATAAAGATTATAAGTTGCTCGATAAAAATACTTAAATGATTAATAATATAAATCAAGTTTAGAGGATTACAAAAATGCAATATAAGAAAATAAAACAAGCTATAAGGAAAAAATATGTTAATAATCAAAATATATTATAAAATCTAATATAAATTATTAAAAATATTTTTTTAATATTATTAATTGAAATAATTGAACATACAATACAACTTTACTCATAGATAGTATAATGCAAAAAAAATTAATAGCTTTAGATAGATCGAATTCGGATTGTTCAATAAAATTATACAGTTTTACGTTTTTATAAAGCAGCGTAAAAAGGGTTAATATATTGCAACCGATTTCGGACTAACTGCATTATAAAGTAAATATAGTCGAGAATAAATATTTGGTTTTACAATATGTTGTTTCATATAAATTGAAACGAGTTTTAATTAAATTTAATTTAAAATTGAATTTCCACAATAAAATTTTCACTATACTAAAACAATAAATTAAGTTTTTAAAATATATTATGGTTAAAAAATACTGAAATATTTCGTTTCATAATTTTCAAGATTATTAATATTATATTGTTTCTCAAAAATAAGCTAATATAATTTATTTATAGTATATTTTTTAATTTTTTCTCTAAATGCGACTACAGGATCTTTTTCGTTTAATAAGCCTCTCCCTGAAATTAAAACAGTATTCTTAATATTTCCGTATTAGCCAAATATTTTCTCGATACTTTGCTTAGTCCAAGATCTAGGGAAATTCTTTATTTAAATGGCGCCAAAAGTCTTTATCTGTTCGCTTTTATCTTTTTGATATGAGCAAACTTTAAATTTGAACTACTATTCAAATTGATTAGATTTTTTAAGTGCAGATTCAGCATGCTCTGGTGTCTTGAAACAAACGAAGCCATACCCTCTGGATGTATGATCAGGCTTGATTGAGACTTTAGCTGAAGTTACAAATTCATCAATGAGGGTTGATCGGAAAATATCTTCAAGTTCTTTAGAAGACATGGTCTTCTACAAATTCTTGACGAATAAAGTGCATTTTTCTATATTTTGTTTCGTGAATTCTTTGTATTAAGGAAGTGCTCTGCATTGCTTGCCATTTATCTCAAAATACTTCAAATAATAATAATAATATATTATTACAGTCATATTCATACTTCATAGTTCTGGAAATATAATCAAACTTTCTTTAAGTATCATTCAAATAAGAAATAAAATATAATTAATTTTCCTTAAATTTATATATTAATGATTGATTTTCACTAAGGCGGTAAACTTTACTTTGATTTATTTTAAAATTATTAAATTAATAGAATTTTTTTAAGTTTATAAAATGGCTTATTTGCGTTTCTCTTGATAATTGGCATTTCTTTTATTTCATATTGAGCTTTCTATTTAATGATTTTAGCAATCTAGATTATGGTAATGTCCTCCTTTGGGAGGTCATACAAGTGTAAGATGTTTTCGATGTTGGGTTCCATATTGTTTTTTATGTGTGTTGAATTTGAAAGGTAAAGATTTATTTAAAATATTTTTGTTAGTTTTTAATTAGAAAAAATATAACTAGAATTCTTATTTTTTGAATTAATTAGTGATTTTTAGATTTAGTTCCACAAAATTAACTTAATAATAAAGATTTTGTTTAATTAATTGAGATTTAGAGTTTAGTAAATAGATTATATATTAGTAAATATTAGTTAGTTTAATGTAAATATTATATTTTAATTTATGTTTAAAAAAAATATTACTATATTTTCAGCAAATGAAATATGATTTATCCATTCATAACTTTCTTTCAAATAAATTAATTGGTAATTGTTCCAACCGAGACCCCCCTCCCACCCTAACTAGACCCCCCTCCCACTCCAACAACATCCCTATTCATATGAAAATTTTGATTATCGATGTTTAAATCATTTTCCTTCATGACATCTTGATCTCATATATATTTTATATGCATAAAATATATCATTTTTTTAAAAATATTTTTTCAACAAATCAAATGCGGCTCTTTATTAAATTTCTTATTTAACAACTTTCACTACGTCCTCCGACAATTTTATTGAGGTGCTCCCATAGAAAATTCATTAAAAGTATATTTCTATTTGACTCGATAATAATATAATGAAATTTATTAGCCAAAAAACTCATATAACTTTATTTTAATAGAGTTGTAATCACTTTATTAATCTGTATTCGAAATATGATTAATTTTTATAATAAATCTTTCCAATTTTCTATAATTATTACTATTAACATTTTTATAGAAACGAAGAGTTATGGAAAAAAATTCATATGAAAAAAAATTTAAATAAAACCTATTTTAAACATGTATTATTAATTAGTTTGTAAAGGGACTGATTTAAATATAAATAACTTCTTGATTTATTTAAAGATAGTTAAGTTGAAATTAATAATACATGTTTAAAATAGGTTTTATTTTAATATTTTTTCATATGAATTTTTTTTCTCCATAACTCTTCGTTTCTATAAAAATGTTAATAGAAATAATTATAGAAAATTAGAAAAATTTATTATAAAAATTAATCATATTTCGAATACAGATTAATAAAGTGATTAAAACTCTATTAAAATAAAGTTATATGAGTTTGTTGCCTCATAAATTTTATTATATTATTATCGAGTAAAATAGAAAATATACTTTTAATGAATTTTCTATGGGAGCACCTCAATAAAATAGTCGGCGGACGAAGTGAAAGTTGTTAAATAAGAAATTTAATAAAGAGTAGCATTTGATTTGTTGAAAAAATATTTAAAAAAAAATGATTTATTTTATGCATAAAAAATATATATGATATCAAGATGTCATGAAGGAAAATGATTTAAACATCGATAATCAAAATTTTCATATGAATAGGGATGTTGTTGGAGTGGGAGGGGGGTCTAGTTATGGTGGGAGGGGGGTCTCGTTTTAGGTCTGAGGAGGGGGGGTCTCGGTTGGAACAGGTAATAATTAAAAAGAGGATGTTATTTTGAATATTAAACTAATTATTTTTAAAAAAAACGTCGATAAATTTGAAGAAACTATTTTTATTGATGTTATGTATAAATATCATGGAAATTATAATACAATATTAAATCATTTTTGAATTAATTGGGCATATTTTATTTAATTAGTAAATTATCATACAAACGCAACAATTAATTAATACAGCTGCAAATGCAACAAATATTTTTCACTTAATTCTAATTTGTTAAATTCTATTTCATATGACTTATTTGTTAATATATTAAATTGAATTATTGATAAAAATATTAATATTTATTAGTTTTAATATTATTAAATTTTTCTAACAATTTTAATTAAGAGCAAATTAAATTAATTATTTATAAAATTAAATAATTTACTTTTGAATCAGAAATTTAATTTTCAAAGTTATATAGAAATATTAAGCCAAAATGAGCAACAGAGGAAAAATAATTAAAGAAATAATTTTATGGTTATATAAAAAGGAAAATTAGATTATTTTTATAAAAGCCAGGACTGTATTTATTTTTAATATTTTATTTGATTTTAGAAGGGAAGGGCTTTTGATATGTATGCTTAGAAAACCATGAATTTTCCTTGAATAAATATAATTATAGAGCAATATTTTAAAAATTCGAATATTGTAGCAATACATTTCAATTAGAAAATTCTATGTAAATTAATAATTACCAAATTTAATACGTTAATGTCAATATATTTAAAACTTAGACAAATTTGTACCTATTTGATAAAAATACAAAATTATCCGCCATTATTATTGGCGATTATACTTTTTTCATCCCTGAACTAGATTAATCGACTTTAATTTTGACATAAATTTTACTTAAAAAATCATAAAAAAATAAAGTCTAGTGATCTTAATCCAGAGATGAGAGAAAAAAGTACCAAATATTTCAATATCAAACTTTTGCCATATTGTCTAGGTTTCAAGAAAGTTAACAACTACTAATATTTTTACTCAAATCTATTAAGTATAATTCAGTTTCCAATCTCAAATTATTCCTAAATTATTAAATAAAAAATATATTGAATTTTTTTTAAAAATACAGCATTATTAAAGGTAAAGCGGATTATATTTATATCTTTTTAAATAAATTAAATTATAGTAGATGTTATATGATCAATTTCAGAATATTAAGAAATAATACTATCAATTTAAGGGATTATTACATTCAATAAAAATATTCATTGCAGATTATATACATAATGATTTAATACTTTATATAATTATGTATTGTTGACTCTTGAGGAGAGTGGAGGCCTCGTTGATCTTGACTTGGAGCTCTACGAAATCTTAGACGTATGCTTGAATTTCAGTAATAGGCAAGTCGATAAGCATACCAGTTATCTTTGGAGCAAGATCTTCACCAACGATTTGCTCAATATGCTCATAGATGTACTCTCTAACTTGAGTTTTATAGTTGGGGTTGAGGGCGTTGACTTGTGGGAGAATTTTTGCAATACCGGTTTGATTGTAATTAAGCATTTGAAGAAGAATTTTCTTGAAGATTGAATCTTCACAAAGGCGGTCAAGTAAAAGTTAATGTCTTTGACTCATGTTTGCTGATTATAGAGATTATCCAATTTATTAATTCGTTTGAGGTAATATTTAACTCTGCAAATCACTTCCCTATTTTTGTTATAAAGAATTATTTCATGTTTGATTTTCTTGTTGCCTCTTTATTATAATCATGAAATAAACTAAAACGTCGAATGTTTCAGGTCTTTTTAGTATTTCAACAATTAATAAACTTTAATATTATTTTACTTGAAATCATATTTATTGAAAATATGATTTTTTAAAAATTGATTTATAGTTTGATTTTTTTATAAAATTTCTTAATTCATGATAAACCAAATATTTTTTTCATTAATATAAAATAGAAAATTTATGTTAAAAATGTTGAAATTAGGTGAAGGTGATTATTTTTCAATGCTTTTTAAGTCTTTTCTATCGCTATTGAGTTCTTGCAATAACATTAAGGCTAGATTAGGTTTATAAAAATCAAAGAATTGCTTGCCATCGACATAATAATTCATGACCTTTTGCTAGGCATTGAAAGCACTTATTGGACTTTTGGGGGTCCCAGAGAATAAAATATTTTTATAAAATTAAAATTATTTTTAAAATTAAAAATATTAATGTTATATGATCGAGAAGTCATGAAGGAGGTCAATTTAGATGATGATAAGTAAAATTTAATAAATAATGATATTTTTTATTGTGGGTTGAATAATAACATGTCCAATAATGTAAAAAATTGATCATGCACCGACTTAGGATATTGAGGTTTTTTATGGGAAAAATTTGTATCTACATAGGTTTTCGAAAAAAACTTTGCCCCTACTTAGACTCCCTCCCTTATTTTTGTAGCATAAAATAGAGTAGATATCAGAGCCATCTTTATAGTCAAGCTCTATGCTTTCAATTTCATATAATAATATATGAATATATTTCACCATACTTTTCAAAAAACGCTCTAAATTGCTCCTCTGTAGTATTTTCTGGGAAGCCTTTTACATTTAAATAGCAATTTTAATTTGTATTCTAATATCTTTTTAAATCTTCCTACTTCTATTGTTCTATTTGAGTCATTGGGAAGTGCAATTATAATTGAAATGTTAAACTTTTTGTATATTTTTATAACTTATTAAACACAAAAATAGTTGATCAATTTTACAAAACATCAATTAAATTAATTTCCCAGAAGAAAAAAAAATAATTCAAGTAGTGAAAATTTGTATGTCCTTATAATGATAAAAATGCTTGATTGTCGTTTTACTTGGCTGTAAATTTACTCTATAGATTTTGATTTATATCCTTTTTAATAAAAAAAGTAAGCCAATCTAAATTTATTAAAAAGATAAAAAATAAATTTAAGTTTATGAAGCTCTTTCCTTTAACAATTATTTTGTAAAGATATATTTTACTCATAAAATTTTGTCAAATTTACTTTAATCACTTAAATTTATATTCCAATTATGATAAATTTTATGAAAAATAGATGATTATAAAAATTCGATTAAGAATATTAGATATAATAAAAATGTCTAATCAGAATATGCCATGCTATTCAAAATAAATGTAAGTTACAAAAAACATATCTAATTTTTATTTTTTATGATGGTCATATCTGGTAAGACTTGTGACTGACTTAAACTGAGTTTTCGACAAGCTACAGAAAGAAAAGAAAAAGGCAAATTATTGGAATGATGGTGACATCTATGAAAGATACTGGATGAATAATAAAAGCTGTTTTTAAATACCATTTTCACTTAAGTTAATCCTAATACTTAATTATTTTATCCTTTTTCATTTTAAATTAAAGACTTCCTCTTATTTTTCATAAATATTGAGACTTTGAAAGTTTAACTCCTTTTTTTTTAATATTTTTTTTCTATAGATTTTAAAACATTTTTATATGAAAAATTATAATAAATTAGCTAAAATTATAATATTTAGATTTAGTTTTCTACTATTAAACAATAACACTATAATTAGCTAAAAAAGTATAACTTTTTGTAATTTATTATACTATTTTTTAATCCATATTTTATTAGATAATTAATAAAAAACTAATTATCCTAGAGGAGAGTATTACCCGAGTCTTTAAATAACTTTAATTAATTATTAGCTTATAACCACAGTAATTATTTCCATTTTCATGTGTTAAGGCTTCTGACGCACACTTAAAACTGTAATCCTTGCTTTAGGGATCTTCATATCTGACGAATAACCAAAATATCTTTATTAAATTATTCGAAAATATCCTAAGATACTTTTTGTTTTAAATACATAAGAATATTTAAGTTAGTTATAAAGATTTTTTCTTTTATTGGGCATTTTTGAAAACAAATAAACGAAGAAACGAAGAAATTATAAAAATAAAAACTCATTTTCGAAAAAAATATTATGATTTAATCTTTATTTTTATTTAGCCTAAATTAATTACAAAATTTATATTCAAATAAAATAATCTAATGATTTTAATGAATTATGCCAAATTCTTCTTTTTTACTAAATGCGTAGGGACTTTTTGAATCAGCGCTTTCAATCTTCTCATACTTAATTATAATTCTTTTGATATTACCATATTGGCTAAATATTTTCTTAATCGTCTCCTCACTCCAATCCGGTGGGAAATTAGTGATGCAGATAATATCGTATTTTTTTCTTTAAATCATAATGTCTTTGCTTAGATATGGTTGGACTTCAAAGTTATAGAATAATTGAAATAAGAAATATATAAATTAATTCAAATAATATATATATATATAGAATAATTTGGAATTTATTCTAAAATAACACAGAATATTAATAAGTTTGAATATTTTTTAAAAGAAAAATGTTACAAATTTTAATTGCTCTAGTAAAGTTCTTTAAATAAATATGGTAAAAGGAAATATTCAACTACTTTGAAAGCATTTTTTAATCTAGACCCTTATAATGACTTTATTTAAAGTTATTAAAATATTAAATTACTAAAAGAAAATTGAACCTTATTATTATTATTATCTATTATTCTGTTTCCTATTAGAATAAATAAATAATAAAAATTTAACTGCATGAAATTTAATTTTATAGCACAATTTTTCTTATATCTTAAGTTCAGCTTTAATTAATAAAAATAATATCATAAGTTAATAATACTAATTAGATCATTAATTTATTAATAATTCAAACTATTTTCTAATTATTTTTTTATTAAATTTCAAAAATTTATTTTAATTTGATTAACCTATTTATAAATAATGCTTATTTTATTCATAAAGATATAGTTTAAATTATTTTCCATAATATACAAAATAACGATTATTAAACAAATCTAAATAAGTTAAATACTCCTTTTTACGCCTTTTCGATTGCTAAGCTTGCACCTTCTCTATTATAAAAACTGATAATTCCAAACCCTCTTGAAGTATAATTAGAATTAATTGAAACTTTGGCTGATGCAACATAATCAGCACCTAGAATTCTTTGGAAATTTTGATCAAGTTGAGAAGATGTCATATTTTTATCGAGATTCTTCACGAATAGGTTTATATACTCTTAAGGAACATTTTGTTTGAGGTACGGAAGAGCTCTGCATTTGAAACCCCCAAAAAAATTATTTTGATTGAATTTTTGATTTATAAAAGCAGAAAATTTAATTATACTATATTAATTTATTTAAAATAGGGTTTTTTATTTTGGTCCATGTTTTAATTATTGATAAAATACGTAAAAATAGGAAATATGATAAATAAATTAAATATTTAATTATGACCAACTTATAGAAACCACTGTGTTGATTGAGAGTGTATTACTACCAATTTTGATGATTTTTGTGTTCAGCACCATAATATAAACCCCAATTTTTTCTTGAACAACCAAGCACTTGATTTCGATGTTTGGCAAGAATTCGATGATTAACACGATCGTTTGACACCGTCAATTGGCGTTGATCTGGCATGATCACTTGATGTCGATTCGTCGTCGATAGGCTTGAGTTGATGCCAATCGGCAATCCATTCTCATCTTCTAGATCCTATAATCTATTGCTCCATCCTTGATCCATCGGTGTCATCATTGGTAGCTCGAGTAGTTGGACCATCGTTGGTGTGTTGGTGGACTTGACCTCGGCAATGCGCGGAGGTGAGAGAGGTTTGAGTAGGTTGGCGATTGATTAGTTTAAACTTAAACTTAAAAGCGTGATATATAATAGGGAAGTTTTAATCAATTAATTTAACTGTTCAACTGCTATTGATGCTTGTCTTGACTTGTGCCAGAGCACCTACGACTACACTCATGGTCATTGATAGTTTACTCAGACGAACCCATGTCTGATGGTGGTGCACCACTGCTTGACGCTGAAAGCCCAGAGCTTGTTGACATCACTCTTGGTCATGGCCTTCAGGATCTGGGAGAGTCTCTTAACCAAGTGAATCCTATAAGGGGTTATGATTACTACACTTACTTGCTGTCTGCCTGCTCCTGCCTGAGGTGCCTCTTGATGTATGAGAACAGCTGCTCGATTGGGTTGAGCCAGGGTGAGTACTCGGCATTGAATAGCACTGTCACCTTCAACTTCCTGGCAGTCTCCAGCACTTCAGAGTACTTGTGAATTACTGCGTTGTCCATGAGCAGCACGATCTTCTTCAGGCCAAGGTCCTTGTCAGTGCGCAGCTGGCGCAGGGTGTGGTAGAGGAAGTTCTCGAACAGCACAGCATCGAATGCTCCCTCAATGACTTGGCTGGAGACCAGCTGGTCCTTAGTGATTGCTGCCACGAAGCTCATCGAGAACTGCTGTCTCTTGGTGGATTCCTTGGTGATTGAGAGATTCCTAGCAATGGTGCCATAAGTGCCAAACCTCTGGCTGACTTGCTGTCTGACTGCTGCGATGGGAGTATAATGTTA